>VXBJ01001907.1:1134210-1239187 GCA_013400055.1 Nycticryphes semicollaris
GGGGGGGGCGGGGCCCCGGGGCGCCGCGGCGGTCCGCCCCGCCGCCCCACTCCCCCCCCACCCCCGAACCCAGCGGGGCACTGGCCGCTGAGTGCCCGCGCCCTCCAGCCCCAGACTCATCGCCTTCCCCTCCCCGCTTGCCCCTCCGGGCCAGGAGGCTGGGCATCCACAGCTTTCACAGCGCCCCGGAGTCACGTCTTCACGCCACCCGGGAGATGGGTTTCTCCTCCTCTCTTTTCTTTCAAGCATTTGGGTGAAAGTCCCTTGAACTTTCCCAGGTCGTGCATCCAGCACAACTCCTCTACGCCCTAGCCTGGATATCTCTGAGGGGTGAGGGTGCACTACGGTGCTATTGATGCTCATCTCGCCATTCCAGAGCAGAATTGCTTCTTCGACCTCCAGTTATGCGGTAACAAGGGAAAATTTCCTGAAATTAGACTACTGCAGGAACTCTGGTTTTAGTCACAGCTGTCATCCGAGAAACAAATTTCCAGGCATTTTTAATCTAATTCACTTAATTTTTATGTAACTGAATTAGACAATGTGATTAAGCATCGCAGAATCGAGCCTGCCTTTTAGTGAAACATGAAACAGAGGAGAAACTTATTAGAAGTAAGAAGAAATGGCGAAATCGTCTGTATGGATTTGGTACAATCGTTACTTACTGAGTAGGAGGATTAGAGGCACAAAAGCTCAAGGGCCGGGGGGACGGGAGGGGGGACGGGGGGAAAGAGAAAAAATTGAAGAGGCTAATGACCTTTTCAGCTGAAATTCTTGCCGCGACTCTTTGGCAGGTATTTCAGGGCAGGTACTGTAAAGACACCGTGCGACACTGAAGAGGTGCTTACCCACCCGCGGGTCCCACGTCCACTTTCCCCGTGTTTCTTTCCCTGCTGCCCACGAAGCTGTTTGAGGCAGAGAAAACTCTTAAGGCGAAAAATAGAGGGTTTGAAACTACTTGATTCTCCCTTGCTGAGGCAGTGACTTCAGCCCACAGGTCTGGGTTTGGGACGTATTACCGGGAAGAGCTTCACACCACCATTAACACCACCACCCCCCACCTCCTTCCAGGGCACGGGGGTTTAACGTGGGCTCCAGCCGCGCACCTTCGGTGCTTGGGTGTGGGGGCTGATCCGTTTCCCAAGAACAAGCAGGGTTTAAACGAAAAAGCAAAGACTGGCAAACACCCCGCCGCTCGCTAAAAGCAAGCTAAAGCCCGTTGAAAGATTTTGGTGTTAAACCCAGTCCCCCTGCAGCGCAGCCCCTGCGGCTGGGGCGAGCGGCGATCCCTCCGACGGCGCGCCCCACCTGGGGACCCGCGGCAGGGGGACAGAGAGGGACCGTCTCAGCCTGAACACACCGGCTTTCGCTCGGGAAAGGAGCAACCCGGGGGCCGGGGAGGGGGCTCGGCGAGGAAGCAGTCGGGGAGGGAGCGANGCTGCTCATGAATTAAATATTAGTCTCTGACTGTCCTGAACAAAGCGACCGTCCCCTTGGGAAGGGTGACGTCTCCCCAGTAACGTGATTGCTTCTTCGGAAGCAGAAACGTGTAAACGCTATAAAACGCGGCGGCTCGGCGGGCAGCTCAGAGCGTGCGGCGGGACGGAGCTCTCCTCTTCTTGTTCCTCATCCTCCTCACCCTCCGCCGCCGCCACCCCGGCAGCCGCCCAGCGGGACAGGGCGCAGGACCCCAGCAGCGCAGCGCAGCGCAGCGCTCCGCTTCTCTCCGCGCCCGCCCAGCCAACACCGCCGACGGACTCGCGGCTCCGTGAGTAACTTTCCCTCCGCCGCGGCGGCAACTTCCCCGCGGATGAGGAGGGCTCCCCGCTCCCCTCGACTTCCCTTCTCTTCTCCTGGACCTTCAGGGACCGTCGGGTGGCGGAGAGTGGGTCTGACCGTCCAGGGCAGCCGGGGAGGGACCCTTCTTTTTATTTTACCGCTAAAAAAACAAGCATAGGTATTTTTTTTTTAAGATCGCTAAAGCCCGGGCACTGCTGCACACACACACCCCGCACACACCCGCACCGGGCCGGGGGTCGTCTTCGGGGGGGTACCACCTCTCCCTGCCCGCCGGTAGCTCCCGTGCCGCGGCGACCCCGCTGCCGGCGGCGTCTCCCGGGGCCCGGGCCGGTGGCGGGGCGGGTTGTTTGTCAGCCGGTGGGTTGCGGGCGGGTCGGTGGGTGACGGCTGCCCTCTTCCCTCCGCAGGTGGTGGCCATGGAGCACCGCGGCGCCTCCCCGCGCCTCCTCGCCCTCGCCCTCCTCAGCGCCCTCTGCTGGAGGGCGCGGGCGCTGCCCCCACGGGGGGCCGCCTTCCCCGCCGTNGGGGGGGTCGGCCTTGCGGTGTGCCCCCCGCATCCCTCGCCAGCCGCCTGCTTTCCTGCTTTCCGAGGCGGAATCGCGCTGCCGACGGGACCTTGCTCCCCGCAAAACTAACTCATTAATATAAATCAAATAACGGCGGGTGGGNGGACTCGCGGCTCCGTGAGTAACTTTCCCTCCGCCGCGGCGGCAACTTCCCCGCGGATGAGGAGGGCTCCCCGCTCCCCTCGACTTCCCTTCTCTTCTCCTGGACCTTCAGGGACCGTCGGGTGGCGGAGAGTGGGTCTGACCGTCCAGGGCAGCCGGGGAGGGACCCTTCTTTTTATTTTACCGCTAAAAAAACAAGCATAGGTATTTTTTTTTTAAGATCGCTAAAGCCCGGGCACTGCTGCACACACACACCCCGCACACACCCGCACCGGGCCGGGGGTCGTCTTCGGGGGGGTACCACCTCTCCCTGCCCGCCGGTAGCTCCCGTGCCGCGGCGACCCCGCTGCCGGCGGCGTCTCCCGGGGCCCGGGCCGGTGGCGGGGCGGGTTGTTTGTCAGCCGGTGGGTTGCGGGCGGGTCGGTGGGTGACGGCTGCCCTCTTCCCTCCGCAGGTGGTGGCCATGGAGCACCGCGGCGCCTCCCCGCGCCTCCTCGCCCTCGCCCTCCTCAGCGCCCTCTGCTGGAGGGCGCGGGCGCTGCCCCCACGGGGGGCCGCCTTCCCCGCCGTCCCGCGGTAAGGACCGCGCGCCGTTCCGCGTCCCGCTCCGCGACCCGCTCGGGTTTGATGTTTTCTGGGAGGCCAAGGGGGCTGTGGCAAGTGCCGCTGTTCCGCCGCGCTCTTCCGACGAGCACACAATGCGGCGTGCCCCGTCGGGGAGGGGGGGTGGAAACTGGTGGGTGCGCATCTCCGTGCTTGGGGTTTCGGCCAAGCGTGCGGGGACCAGCCCAACCGAACCTGCCCTCTAAAAGACCCCCGTGACAGGCATGCACCCTCAGAGGCACCAGCTGTCTGTCGGTCACCACCGTGTATGTAGATGTCATAGAAAATGCGTGTTAAAAGGTGCTCCGGGACACGATGCGTGGCCATCAACATAGTCTTGCCTTTTCTTGTGGGAAAGCTCCTTTATCCCTCAAGCTGAGCTAGGCGGATACATCTTTTAAAAAGCAGAGATATACCAGGGCAAACCCAAATGTATTAAAAATTCCTAAATCATGAATGAGGGGAAATGGTCCGTATGGACCGATGTGTTGCTTTTGTCCTGCTGCGTGCTTCGAATTGTTGAAGTTGGTAGTAGTTGTCTAACTAAAGTAAATCAGATGGCCAAAAGGTACTTTTTATGTTCAGGTGAGAGGAGTGTAAAGTGTAAAAAGACCAAAGGAAAACGGTACAGCAAAACAGCAGAGTGAATGATTTTCAAAAGGTGTGACTTGAGCTGGTTTATTTTCCACAACTTTAAGGTGTTTGTTTTTAACTAGAGAGAGGTCTTACATGCTCCAGATATATAAGTATTACTAATAGCTATAATGACTGTAGAGTTACAAGGGCCATAGCCTATCGTAAGTTTGAGTGTGTGATTTTTGCATGTCATCACAAGCAGAGGTTTACTGTAGCCATGGGAGCACGTTGTCTGCCACGGAACATAATAGCAGGTGAAAGAAACCTTTGATGGTAAACTGCTGCTATGCAGTTAGATGGCCCTTGATAAAATATGCCACATCATAAGAAACAGCAGTTTATGAAAATGTGAAGTAACTCTAAATTGGTTTATACATTAAAAAAGATTAAATGTGAACCTTTTTTTAACTTGCAACTAGCAAATTAATTTAAACATGAGAGAATAAACCCACATAGCAATATGTGACTACACTTCATATTTAGTTTGAAGTTCCTGATGGTGTATTTACTTTCTTTAGAGAAGGCCTAAGAAGCGTTTCATACTGCATTTCAATACACATTTTAGGTCTTAATTGGAAGGTAAGTACTTCACAGGAACTGTTTGCACTTTGCGTGGGTGGAGGCTGGTAATTCCATCCATCGTTTACATAAAATATAGTTAGTATGAAAAGCTTCATGGTTGTCACTTGAGCTGTAATTGCCATACATTATGCACTGTTCACTGGAATAAATCATGTGCAATGCCAACATATATCTAGCAAATATGCATTAGAGAGAAGGATCTGTTCTGTCATTTACTTTATCACTGAGCATGGATTGTATCTAAAAGTGATTTTTGTTTTACCCAGACTACTTTAAAACACCTTATAGATTCAAGTAGGTACATGTGCATTTTGACATAAGCCAGAATGTAAGTTGCAGTGAAGTGTTGCATGTCCTCAGCCAGCTGCAATTCACATGGCTTCCTTCTCCAACAGATTGGGAAACAGAATGCCATTTGATGGAGCCAGTGAACCTGACCATGCCCACGGGTCATTAAAGTCTGAATCAGACATTTTGCAGAACACGCTACCTGAAAATGAGAAATTCTATTTTGATCTGTCCAGAATTATTGATAGGTGAGTTTCTTTATTGTCATAAATACAAATGATGATGCTCTATTTGAATTATGCCAGAAGATCGGTCACGTTTTTAAACAGAAATAGGAAAGGAGGAATCACATGGCCTCTGGTTGAATACTAGTAGCAGTGGGAATGTCTGCAGAAATGTTTATTGCATTGCCATTCTGGCTTGATGAGTGCCTTCACTTCCCAGGAAGGGCTAAAAAGTATATTGTGAAAATATGGAAGTTGTTTTATGAAATTAGCTAAATCTAAGATGTGTAATAGATAACTTAAGGAAAGCAATATATTTACAAAATAAAAGTTATCAAAATGATGTGAACCCAGGTTGTATTGTAGAGTTTATTTATTGTCCATTTCAGAAATGCAAGGCACGCTGATGGAATTTTCACCAGTGTCTACAGCCATCTTTTGGCTAAACTTGCTGTGAAGAGATATCTGCATTCGCTTATTAGAAAACGAGTTAGGTGAGGTGACACTTACATTAGGTAGATTTTTTTTTTCTAGCTGGCTTCATTGGCAATTTTTTACCCTTCTGTACCTAATTTCTCATTTTTGCTATTTAGACATAATGAAAGAAAAACTGATAGAGTAATGGGGGAGCTGAAAAATCATGTGACAACTTAGTGGTATTTGTGACTAAATTGATGATACTATTTACTTCCGATAGAGCAGTGAGGGTAGAGCAACAGACACTGCGTGAAGCACTGATAATAAATGCTGGCAATATTATAATGATTATCACATCAATTTGCTATTTTTTTTTTTATCTGATAGTGGTTTTGACAAAAGTGCGCACAAAATTATTGATTACTCAGTATTTACCTAACAACAGGGTGATGCTCAATGAAATTAAGAAACCATTAGTTTACAGTGAAAACAAAAAAGCTTCTTTTTTTTCCCCCCTTCTGTAGAACATTTTGCCAGATGTTTGGGAGATCTGTATTATAGAAGGATTTGAAAAAGAATGAGGCAAATCTGTAGACAAGGGATCTGGGTGCATCTTCCAAACAAGGATATTGATAAATGGTCACAGGATAATGGGAAAAATCACTGTATACGTCCATGGTTTTCTTCTCCCTAAGCAGCAGCTACTGGGCACTCTTGGGAATGGAAGAGTAGAATACTTTGGTCTGATCCAATATGACAGTTCCATTGAGTGCCTACTTCATATGCTCAAAAGTGGAGTGAAAATTAGGTCCTCCATTTATGTCAGTGGTTGCCTTTGTTCCAGAACATACAGTGCCAATTTCTCACACGTTATAAACTAACATAGATCATTTAAAGCAGAACATGCTGAGGCTTCCCAAGATTGGGAATGAAAAATAGCCCTCCAAGTTTGGATTGCACAAGGTGTGTTTTGTCTCCTGATACCTCATTAAAACAAGCGTTTGTAGCTACTTATGTGATGCTACACTCTCACTTTCCTCAGAGGCAGGCTCTGTCCTCACCGAGTTCAGTATGAACAGTGACCAGGACCTTTAAGAGCTTACCGTGACTTAAACCAGTCTGCACATTGGCATTGCACTAAAATATATCTATGCAAATGATTGAAATCAGAATAAAGTCAGTTTATTAAAAAGAGTAACCTGGGCTGTGAGAACAGACAGGAGGGAGTTTTGAAATCCGCATGCAGCCATTTGATCTTGCAGAATTCCTGGGAGGGGGACTCTAGAAATCACTTGAGTATGGATCCTGATTGCATGGGCCATGCTAAAGTTGAGCAGGAGAAAGAAATCAGTGGAAGGTGCGCCCCAAAACTCTGAATGCTGATCCTTAGAATGTGACGAAAATATGTGCTAAACACCAGAAGCAATGGCTTCTTTTCAACAGAAGATCCAAAGTCATAGTCAGAAATGAACTCTGAAATGAAAATTTGATTTTGTTTCGCTAATCAATATTGTAAACCTTGTTTCACTCTTTTAATGGTATCTTCTTCCAAATGGATATAATCTATTAATTTTTTTCTTTGTAATTGTTCTATTGACAGCTCCCAGGACAGTCCTGTCAAACGCCACTCTGACGCTGTCTTCACTGACAACTACAGCCGCTTTCGAAAGCAAATGGCTGTGAAGAAATACTTAAACTCAGTTTTAACTGGAAAAAGAAGGTACTACAAGGAAGCAGATATATATTGTTTCGATGCTCGTATGGTATTGAGAACAAACAAAAAAACAATGGACATTAATGACTTTATAACATAGTTTATAACATGGTTTTGATATACAGACAGTGTTTTCTTCCAGACTGGAACAGACACTACAGTCAGATTAGCAGAAAAGAATAGAGAGGAAACAACCATCTGGCAGATTTTAAAAGCTTCTGACACATTCTTAAAATGGTTTTATTTATTAAAAAGGCCTCTTAAAGAAAAATCCACAGAGCTATCGAACACAAACAAAAAGAAATTATAAAGAAATTGCACTATTTGTTGAAAATTTGCCTTTAAGTAAGCACATAAAATGAAAAAAAACATAGTCTGGGTGAGAAATGCCACATGTTTTTGCAAGTCTTGTTTCCATATTCACTCATTTTGACAACCACATTTAAATTATCATGTCTCTTCATCTGTTAAACATGTTATTTCATGTGATTTATAACACTTTGGTATAAGTGGATCAAAACATGTGATAGCTACAGTTACAAGGTGGCTTTGCTTGGTTGTTTGCTTTTTCTTCTGAGAGCAATAAAACTTGTTTCTGCTCCACAACAGCCAGGAAGAGTTAAACCCTGCTAAACTTCGAGATGAAGCAGAAGTTCTTGAACCTTCCTTTTCAGAAAACTATGATTCTGTAGATGAGCTGCTGAGCCACCTCCCACTGGTATGCCCAGATTTTCATTTCTCTTGCTATCTGTTACTTGACTTGACCCATAAAATTAGATTAGTTACACATGAAGTGTGGCCTATCAGAAAGACAGAATCATCTAGGAAAGAGCCTTGTTCCATGAAACACTGCATATTTCTACAGGAATTTGTTTGAATATAATAATCATTTTAATAACAATAATTAAGTTATCCCATGATTGCTGTGGTAGAAAACTCCTAATTAAATGGAACTGTTAATAATGCACCTAACTCACTTGAGTGTTTCAGCTTGTGTGCACTGCAGCATAAAACCAGAATTGACTCATTTTGAATTGCAAAGATTATTATTTCTTCAGAGAACAAACTCAAAGATATTTCTTTTAATTAAAAAAAAAAAAGAAAAAGAGAAAGAAAAAAAGCTGCACACTTTGTTTAACGTCTATTTCATTAAAAAGGAGTTGCCCCTAGAAGTAATAGAATCAGCAACATGAACCCAAAGTGTTAGGAAGGCACTTGACTCCCATCTAAGCTGTACTGCAGAGGGATCATCTGACATGCCAATATTGTCATTACTGTTTTCCATTTAGCCTCTAATATTTTTCTAAAATCATTCACAAATACGATTCTTTGATTTACTGAAATGTAAACCCTCCTACGTCACAGGACTTGCAAGGACATAGAATTGAAAGGTAGCATAGAAGGGAATCAGGCCTGGTCTTCTCAAAGAGTGTTACAAATTTGATGATAGGATAGTTTTTGGCATTCAGATGTGTCTCAACTGCAAGTAAGAAAAAGGAGTACACCTGAAGATAATTTTTTTTTTTTTTTGACAAGGTGGGAGGAGATAAAAGACATTTCTCCAAACTGTTGTTTCCTTCTAAGACTGAAAGAAACTGTCCTTTTCCTTTCCACAAATGTAGCAGTTCCTCTAAAGTTCCCAAAGATTAGAAAGGACATAATCTGCTTATGCCT
Source organism: Nycticryphes semicollaris (assembly GCA_013400055.1). NCBI lineage: Eukaryota > Metazoa > Chordata > Aves > Charadriiformes > Rostratulidae > Nycticryphes > Nycticryphes semicollaris. The sequence goes on from VXBJ01001907.1 coordinate 1,142,817, forward strand.
TAAGGAACAAAAAACATTTGTCAAGTGATGGGATTCAGGGAAGAAACATTCTTTCTAGACAAGATTATTGCAAAAAATATCTGCTCCTGGATTTGGCACCTTCTAAAACTTGCGGCATTGACCAAGTGAGAGAGAGCAGTGGTGCAGTGGGTTGTGGGTGTCTTCTGGGAAATATTTGTAGTCATTTCCTTTTTTTATGGAATATAATGATGATCCAGATCTCCCTATAGATTAATTGCTTATTCAGTATTGACTGTTTCTGGTCATTTTACCGCAGTGCCCAGTTGCCAGTGTAGTGTGCATCAACAAACCTGAGTTTCTGTATCTGTTTCAAGGATACAGTTGTTTTCAAAGTGCGCTGTTTCCCGCTGTAGGCCAATGTATGGTAACATTTTTGGCAGTCCTTCAACCTTTCTTCCTCATCCTACAGGCTTGCCTGCTGGCTGTAGTGCCCCACCAAGCTCTCACAAACAGCTCCATCTCATTTTTGTCAGCCCCAAGCACAGCAATTGTTTTCTGTCAAGTCTTACTTCTTGTCTGCTGCCTGCTTTTATACACCTCATGATGTCACTGCTTATGAAAATGGCTTTTAAAACATATTTCTCTTTTGCTTTTCAGGACCTCTGAAGAACACCTGGTAAAGTCTATGAGAAGAACAAGTTATTTTTGAGTTCCACATAGTATTTCAAAGAGATGACTTTAGTCATCAAACCAGAACAAATTTGTTGTGAAGTGAAAGTTGTGATATATTTGTTTCTTATGTAATAAAAGTTGATATTTACATTGTAAATATTACTCTAGAGTTCTCTACTGAAAGCTGTACATATGGATGCCAGTTTAACTCATGAGAAGTCTGTGAGTCCATATGCTGTAAATCCTTTACTTCAATAAATTCATTTGAAAATGAATGTGCAGCTGAAAAGAGCCCATCATTAACTGGCTTATTTCAGGTATGGTACAGTTTCAGATAAGCCTGTATGCTAATAGGGATACATTTCCAGATAGCTTCATAAAGAACTGTAAAACTGTGAGGAAAAGAATGTGCAAAGTGTGTAAAACTGCATTACAAAGACACTGAAGGTTATTGCCAAGAGAAAGGGAATGCTTTCCCAGCAGTTTACCAACTAACTAGACAAAATGACAAAGCGTTACAAATTATTTGACCTCCAACAGCACCTTTCCTTCCTGTTAACATTTTTAATATTTCACAATATACAAATTAATATTGAGACCAGAAATATATCCTTTATTTTCAGTCATGTTTTGCATGCTTTGGAGCTGACAAAGCACACAAAAAAATGCTGTCCCTTGATTCATTTGTTGCCTAAAGTCACTGGTTATTCTACATTTAGTTGTATGTAGCTTTGATGATAAAACTATTCCTTATATATAAAATAGCTCTGAAGACACTTTACTATTTTTCAGAATTAATGTAATTTACAGAATAAGCAGACAATAAATATTTTTATTATCATGACAAACTATTAATGGTTTGAATCAGTGCTAAAGGTACCTGGAACGAGGTACCTTTAAGTGCTCTCTCTAGTGTAGAAATAGAGGAAGATAATGTTTTTTAACTGAGGTATACTATATTATATTAGAAAGACAAACAAGTAAGACTCCAATCCTGATTTCTTTAGCTTTATGTCATTGCAGCTTATTATGGAACTGGAAATTCACAGCTCTTTCTCTATTGCTGTGAATTGGAGTCTGATTGTATTTCATTAAAAGTGTAGATTTAGCCAATTGGATCATTTTTGAAAGAATTTTTTACTATTGTAAGAACTGATAGTTCCATTGCAGTAAGCAAAGTGTGTGGTATTGCATGCGCAACATATAAAATGTGTTTTCATGCATGATACCAGCCATAACACTCCCATGACTCCCCTCCCACCTCCTAGAAGGAAATGAAATTTGAAGTAGAAAATCTTATCAGACCTACTTACAAGTTCAATTTGGAATTTCAAGTATATTTATATATGTCATACATATGCACACAGAGTGATAAAACTGATTTACAAGTTTCACTTACAAGTTTACTGTTCCCATTTAGAAGGAAGTTTCAAACATGATAAAATTTGAGATTTGTGGAGAGTCATTCTCATAAATATGTAGCCTTCTGATTTGCAATTTTTTTGAACACTGGCAACTGCATGGCAAAAGAAAACCAGCTTGCACAGCTCAGGTACTATTAATGCTGTTTCTATCTAGCCTTGACAGAATTTATTTTAGCCTAAGATAATGAAGGTTCACAAAAACTAGACGTAATTTTGAAGTCTCTTCAGAAGTGGTCTTCTAATGCCGGTCCACTCTCAATTCCTGTCTTATGAAAATTTGAGTGCAAAAATGGCTTTGGAAATACTTGAGAGATACAACGAGATTGATGCTGTTGCACTCCATTGGAAATTTTCTTTAGTACAGTTTGAACTGTGTTAGGATTTCTGTGATAAGTAATATATAAAAATAAGTGGAAAAATAACAAAAAGAAAACCTGCATATGGTTTTCATACACAGAATGTTTTGTTTAAACATGCATAATGTTCATTCACTCAATTTAAAGTAACAAAAATTGGAGTCACCAAACTTTTGACTTCACAGTTCCAGAAATCTTTATTTGTTGTTCTAAATTTGTTAAATTAACTTTTTTTTCTTTTTAGTTCTTTCCAGTTCTTTCCAGTTAACCAATAAGGCATGTGATGGAAGAGCTTGTTTTCCATGTCTAATGTTTAACCTCCCCAATATTTTGTTCTTCACAGAAAACTGCTAAACTTTAGAACATTTATTTTCTATTTTACAATGGAGATGTACTGAGCTACAAGAAAAAGCGATGCTTATTAGAAAATCATATATATATTATAAGTTACAAAAGTAATAACCTCCTTGTAATACATAAAATAATACTCTAATAGCTTTCTCTTTAGCAAACAGAGATGGTTTAAAAGGCATGCTAAATTTTATGTACATTTAACAAAACCTAGCTCTGAAAGGAGAGATACAAATCCCCAGAATAACAAACCTGACTTGATATTTGTGTCAAAAGGTGGCTTTTAACTTGTCAGAGCAATTTTTGACATTCTATAGGACATATAAGGCACAATTCATACATTCACACTAGCTAATTGTGGAAGATGTAACATCGTTCATGTCATCTCCACCAGCAAATTCTTACAGTAAGGTTAAAAGATAAAGTTGAAGAGAAAATTGCAACATTTCACTGAATGAGACATATTTTCAGTCTGTCAATGAGTCTCGACACACGCTACCAATCTTGCAACCCATCTGCAAAGTGTCATAACAGTGGAATCAAAGTGTTGTGTTATTAGGAGAATGAAAGGGACAGCTCCAAAGAGGGTGTCAAGAGGGCTGCTAGGTGGAAAACAAATACCTGGGGAATTTAGAAGAGCATCACCGGCAGAGGGAATGTAACCACCCAGGGGGAAAGAATAAAACTGTGAAGGGTTATTGGGGTATAAGCTAAAGAAACACCTCACCATGATACTCCAGAATCTCACTTCTAACACAGGATAGGAATAACTGCAATTATAAAGTATAGAAGTCGTCGTTTTTTGTTTTATTGAAGGGGGTTTGCTTTTCAGACCTATCCCACGGAGCTCTTAAAGAAAGGGATGGATTCTCCTTGAAGTGCATTTTTACTAGCACTGGAATGGGATATCTTCTAGTCCTGAATTCACAGGGAGGTGTCACATTCATGTGTGCATCTGTACAATCAACAGGCACTCAAGAGCAACCCTCAGGATGGTGTATAAACCTTGAGAATTGCAAAAGTTGACTAAACATTTTAAAATTACAGCTGGTAAAAACACATTAAAAATTAATATAACCCTAACAGTTTCTCTGATCTTTCAAATGGGTTTGAGGGCTATGAGTATTTGTTCCACATGAAAGTCTGGGACAAAATACCTGTTTAAAAATGTGAAAATCGGTAACTTGGATGTAATGAATAGGTATGACTTCATGTATAGGAATATTGAATTCTCCCCAAAGAAAGATCTTTTGGGAAGAGTTCATGGAATCATAGAATCATTTACATTGGAAAAACCTTTAAGATCATTGAGTGCAACCATAAACCTAACACTGCCAAGTCCACCACTAACTCATGACCCTAACAGCCACATCTACAGGTCTTTTAAATACCTCCAGAGATGGTGACTCAACCATCTCCCTGGGCAGCCTATTCCAGTGCTTGATAACACTCTCAGTGAAGACACTTTCCAAATATGTAGGTATGCAGGAACAATTAATTTGCTTGCAAAGCATTAGAGAAATGTAGATGGAAAAGGCTGTCCATTGCCTCTTGTTATACTACTTAAGCTTTCCACTACCTCTTTTAATTTTCTTATTTTCTCTTTCCCTCTTCTACTTATCACAAACTTCCCCACTCTTAATACTCTCACCTTTGGCTTGCAGAGCTATTGTATGAATATATAACTATGTTTTTGAGGGAGAAATCATAGCAGACATTAAGTTTATGATGCAGCAATCTAATAATTGCCAGCCTTGGTTACGTAGATGAGTATTGCAGAGAACTGGCACAAATGGATTTCAGGAGCAACCTGTCCTCCTGACAAACAGCCTCTGACTTCCCACTGGAAATTTCCCATTTGGTTTGTGACTGACGCAGAAGGCTGACCTTTCCTCAGATACATCAAACAGAACGTGTGGCCTCCAGGGGTTTGTGCTGGCTTGGGCAACTACAATATTTTTAGCGTTTCTCCATGTTGCTTTGGAACAGTCATAGACAAATCGCTTGCCAGGTTGACAAGCTGGTTTAGGAACGGAGGTACAAGACACTGGTCTTGTACATCAACCTTTTAAAAAGTCTGAAGAATAACATCTCCTGATTCTGAAGTAAACATCTGAAGAATAATTTGATGCATCTGCTGGTTCTGAAGTAAACAAACAGGAAAGGTTTTACTTCTGTTTTATATACAGATACATGCGGGTCACTTAGTAGGGAGAGGAAAAAAAATTTTCTTTATAAGTATTTTCAATAGCTTAACTCGCCAACATTTGATGTTGTTAACAGCAAATTGTTGTTGCTTTTCTTCTTTTTAAATAAAAATACAGCTGTATATTCAAAGATTAAACTGAAGGTGACATAAATCACAATGATACAGTAAAAAAAATTACCTAAATATCATCACTTCTTTGGTAAGAATATTTTCAGTAGAGCATGTTTTTGGGAAAGAATGGGGAATGTTTCAGTGAGGGCAAAAAAAAAAAGGAGAAAAAAGATCTTGTCCTTACCCACTGAGTGAATTATTTAATACTAGACAGAGGTTTGCATATGAGAATGTTTAAAAGAACATACATGATTTTGATGTGTAAGATCCGTTTTCTGGATATTTTCTGGAACTGGCCTGGATGTTTAGAAGCCCTACTTCATACTTCAATGAGACCATAGCATCCTAGAGCTTACATTATTTCCAAACAGGTGATATAAATGCTTTTAATACATTAATTCTATTACTTAATATTGTCAAATCAGAATTTGCTCCTATCCAACACATATATTCTTTTGATATGGAGGGAATGCAGAAGAGAAGCTAAAACTAGTCAAGAGGAAATGGCCTCAAGTTGCACCAGGGGAGGTTCAGATTTGATATTAGGAAAAAAATTTACACTGAAACGATTATTAAGCATTGGAATGGGCTGCCCAGGGAAGCAGTTGAGGCACCATCCCTGGAGGTATTAAAAAGACAGGTTGGCATACTGCTTAGTGACATGGTTTACTGATGTTTTTTTATCAGAGTTAGGTTGATGGTTGGACTAGATGATCTTAAAGGTCCCCTCCAATACAGACAATTCTATGATTCTATGATTGTTAGATTAAATGGGTTGGTGAAGATCTTTTTACTTAGGAAATGTACACAGAGCTACAATTTTTGCCAGTAGCATATGAAATAGACAGGCTATTGACTGAGTAGGACAAAGAGAACGATCTCTAGTTTTGCTTGTAAAATTACCTGATAGTGTTGCCACTTGGCCAAATGGCAGGAGGTGTCAAATTCTTGCAAAACAGCTTCTTTCAGAGAAGAAATAATTTATACGAAGCCTGAGAATCTCCTAGTAGCTTAATTTATGTACTATTGAATGACTTTTTACTGGAAGTGGTCTCAAGCATGTTTGACAGATGCCTTATCACCATTTGTTGCTATTCTAACGCAGCTCTTCATCTTTGTCTTTCAGACAATCCCGCTTCCCATAATCACAGCCAGAACATCTGCACACTGTTTTAAGCAAGCAATTTCGCCTCTTATTAGGGAGTATAGAAAGCAAACTGCTGTATTCTAGGAAGGCTCTTCATGACAAAGCCAGGGATATATAATTAATGCAGAAAGACTAAATCTTGGTTAAAAAGTAAGAGGAGTTTGAAAAATTCTAGATTTGGTGCTGATAGTTTCAATTCCATCTGGTGACTCCTTCCAGAGTATTGCACTTGATATTACAAAGTTGGTCCCAGAGTCCCAGCCTCGAGAAGTCAAGCATGTAGTAAGAAAGAAGAAACTGGTAAGTGTTGAGACAGAGGAGGTGAAGATTGTGTCCTCAAAAAATTACCTGGTGTTAACATGGTTTATATATAACATTTTGTTCTCTGTGGATTTAAGACTCCTGCTTCAAGAGGAAAGACTCATCTCTTGCTGGCAGAGGACCTCACATCATGCAAGTCCATTGGTTAACTTACCAAACTCCATCAGAAGCACAGCTGGGTTGTTTGTCCCCTAATTCTGCTGCTGCACGGCAGCTTCTGAATCTATTGGGTGTACTCATTTGGAACCTTCTTTTAACTGGCAGCCCAAATGGTTGAGATACCTTACCAAACATTTGTTACCATGCTAATATCCTCATTGTGAGAGTACCATTGCTTTTCTCAGGGAGTTGTATTCCTAGATGTATTTATAGACTGCATTTTGTCCCCATCCTTTGCTTTGTTAGGCTAAGGAAACAAGATCTCTCTTGTTTCATCTTGTCAATGACTCTCCATCTCCAAGACTGTGCTGGAGACCCATATCCCATGCGGTCATGTTCCAGAGAGAGTTTAACACTCCTAAACAATTCCAGTTCATCAGATACAGCTCCACCTTTGAAACTGAAGACTAAATGTCTCTCAATGTCTCTTGTTCTTTGCAGTTGTTTTGGAAAAGCGACTAGTGATTTTGAATGCCTCTGTTTATAGGGCCTTGAAAGAGATGATTTTTCAGTCTGGAATTCTTTTTTGTTGTTTCTCAAATATTTCTGAGTTTCCAAAACCTGAAGAAGCAAAATCACCAAGTTCTTGAAATATGATACCTTTTTGGGGGTGGTTGGATGGGGAGCCACTCAATCCAGTCTAAAATGCACATAAAGGGAAACATGTTATTGGGTTATTTAATCTGAATACATCCTTTTAAGTGACTATAGCCTGCATTTTTAAATCCAACTTCCTTAATCTTGCAGCTGAGTGAGATGACAAATTTATCCCTTATACTGCCCTTCCATCATCTGTGATACTGTACAGCTGGGGTGATGGCAGCAGCACCCCTGGGCCTTTGCTGGCTTTTGACAGCCCAAGGAAGGGGAAATGGAAGGCAATTCACAGTGCAACCCTAGCAGGTTATCAAGGAGATTAGGATAAAGAGAGCTATGTCCTTTGACTTGTTCTGTGAGTAATGAGTGGTATAGGTTACAAACTGGCCTGTCACGAGCATTAAGGTTTCAAAAGGAAGAAGGAAGAGCCACGCAAGCACTCACTTGTGTATTTATGTCATGTATATTAAAATATTATGTGAAATTGTAGTGCCAGTGATGATGAGGGGCTGAGGGTCTCCTTTCATCCATAGCTAAAGGATTACAACAGGGATTACCTTCTGGATCATTAGTCTACTGCTGTGCAGGAATAAAGAAATCCAGCTGAGTGGACTACTTGGGTCATCGCTCTTTGATTTATGATTCATTCTCTGTTCAGTACAGGTGAGAATACAAGTGCTTAATGTACCCTACTTTCACAGAGAAGGAGCTTGATTCTGTAAAGATCAAATTTAATTGAGCATTGCACGTTCTGTAACTCTCAAGGTCCATTTAAATGTATTTTACCAAAGAATGGTTAATTCAAAATTTAATTTCCCTGGCCTTAGCCCAGTTGAATAGCTTGTGCACGTTTACAGTATTTTGAAGGGTTCTAGAATAATAGGTGACATAATTAGGTTGCTTTTTGGAGATGGAACAAACAGAACTTCACCTGGTAAAGTCAGAATGACATTTCAATGGGACTTTTTCTTGGCTATTCTTTAGAAATACGTTTGCAGGAGCTGATTAATAAAGAATCATACTGTGTTTTATACTAATTTTATGTTTGCTGAATGATAAACTTCAGTCTAAAACCAGCATGCTACATAATTACTATGCATAGAGATTATTAAATTATTTGCTATTAAAAAGTGAAGAAATCAAGGAAGGAGAACTTTTCCTGCCCAAGCTTCGCTCTGTAGCTGCAGCGGTAGACCACAGCGGAAAAGATTATAGTTTCAAGGGCTTCTACATTGACTCTGGTGAATTTTAAAGCAGATTCTAGGCTGCTGTAATCTAGGATGTTTTATTACACTTTGTAAGAGCTGTGCATCTATAGAGGAGCTCTGGCAGGCTCAGGAATCAACAGTCTTCCAAATTCAGCTCACAACAAACATACAGCTTAAAGAGCTTTCTTTTTAGCTAGCTCTGCACTGGGTGAGGACTTCTTTTTATATTGTGGATTTCCCTGAGTACTCACTATTATTTTAGGCTTCTTTGTATTACTGGACATAAACAGAGGAACCTGAAAGAGCATCTCATCATACCTTATCTGCATAAAATCACACTACAAGTGTGACACTACAAGAAAGAGACAACTCATTGTGTGAGAATTAGCAGCTGAAAAAAACAAAGAGCAATCCAAGTCCATAGTAAATTTTAAATAGAATTTAATACTTAATTTAAGAATTGGTAAACATTTAGATATTTTTTCCAGTGTCTACATAATCATCTGTAGAACCAGAGTCTTGGCTAGATCTAATTTCCTGAGATTTTCAGCTCAAATGTGGCAAAAAAATATCTTCTGTTTTTAATATTTAGATACACTAGATACACACTACAAACCCCTTGGAGTAATTACCCAGGTATGACATAACTAACAGGAAAAATTAATTAACAATTTTATTTTTGCTTGTTGAGCTGTTTCTTATATTATGATTTTTCAGAAAAGAATTTAATTCAGAAAATAATTGTAAGTAAATTGTACAAATATTGAGTTACCAAGGACAACTTGTCTAGCTGTTATTTTTCCTTTGTGTTCTGCACCTTAGATACAAACTTCAACTTGTAAGGAAGGAAAATTAAAACCAAATAAAAGTAAATGTAAAAATAGGTTATGTTCTATAAGTATTTGGTAGTGGCAGAAACTTTTAAGATGAACCATTCAAACACACATGCAAAATTATATTTACTTTTCTTAAAGTTGCTTGCACTGTAACCCAGGCAAATTACCGTTTTAACCTTGTTTTCCTTTTACATTATTTTCCTTTTGCTAGTATGGACTCCCAGCAAACAAGACCTCCAAGAGACTGGATTTTCAGAAGTGCCTCAAATAACTTGATTTGGTAAGGAGACAATTTGTTTAATTAATTAACTGTTCACAGTCTAGGAAATATTTGGAGAATGTGTTGCAAACAAAGAATTTTCCAGATACGCCATTATCTTTCTACGCTGATGAAGGACTTGGCACATCTGTGACTTCTCTGAATTATTGTGGCTTACAGGAGTAACCACTGTTCACAGCCTGTCAAAGATATGTGGTACTTCTCTGGTGTTAAACAAATATGATTCTTTCTCCAGTCATGCTATTGATGTACCCACATCTTGGATGGAGGACACTGTTATGTCAAAAAATAATTATGTGGAGGTAGATATCATTATTATGAAGATTAAGATTTCATGTGTTTCCTGACACTTCATATTCCTGGTTAAGTTTCTTTTAGTTATGGAGAACTTAAAAAGATTTCCTTAAGCCTTTAGGCATAAATAGCTGTGCCTATAACTGTATGAAGGAATCAAACCCACTATTTCTGTATTTTTCATCAACTCTTATGTAAGACTGTCTAAAAGTACACAATGTGTATATATCAAAAAAGAGTAGCTTAGTGAAATGAATTTGCCTTCTAATTTATTTTTCTTGAAAGATAACTTCAAAATAAAAGGACAGCTTAAAACTGATATAATTTCCTATCATAATTTCTATAAATTCCTTCCATAATTTTCTTCCTTTTTATTCCATCAGAGATAAGAACATAGGAGAAGGAAAGTTATTTAAACAAGAAGGATAATGCTTGTGGGAGACAAATTCGTGTAAATTAGCAAAGAATAAATTTAGGTGAGAAATTAGATGAAGTTTCTAGCTACCATAGAACTGAATTTATGGATGTATGTTCCAAACTGAATTTTAAACCAGCACTTCATAAATTTAGTACATGTATAAATTTGGTAATTTGATATGGTTTTCCTATGATAACAAGAACTAGGTCTTGGACATCCAAGAGATCTGGACACTACATTACAATTCAACATATAAGAGAGTCCTATACCCACAAATAGTAAAGGTTTTAATTATGGGTATCTGTTATTCGGCAATCTCTAACTGTGTTTCATTTTGTCTGTTTTGTTGTGTAGATTTACACACACAGAGAAACTTAGAAGGCTGTCAGTATTGCAGTTGCATTAATTTTAATTCTTTTCCAAAATAATCAGTAAATGCAGAGATGTAGAGAATAATCAGTGTTTTGGGTAACAAAATACTTCCAGCAAAACTGAAATTTCATGCATATTAAAATACCACTCAAAACTAAGGAAGTCTCCATTTTTAGGCAGAAAAACAAAACACATATTGCCATTTTCAGGGTTGCATAATGAATGAAATAGCAGTGGGAAAATGTGCTTTGCTGCATGTTTAAGTCAATGTGCACTACAGTATACGCATGCGTATTCCCACATACACTTGCGTATATCACTGTTTTGCTAATTCTTGGCAAGTCTTGGACTTGCCAGTGGAAATGACAATCAGAAGAAATCCCTGCAGCATAAAGCATACACACGGTTAATCCGTACTTTATTTCCTGCTACCTTCAGATTCACGACATCATTGAAGTGGGTCACTATATCGTTGAGGTTCATTTTTCATTATTCTTTAGAAAATACCTTATAAAGAAATACACATTTTTTTTCTGATTTTTTGCTTTTGGGTTCCACATGGAGGAATGCAGTAGCTGAGGTCTGGATTCTCTGTAGACTTCATAACTCCTTGCAAGGTCACAGTTAGTTACAGATAAACAAAGAATACATGACTGTCTCTACAGATCTACAAAAATTGAAGCTATATCCTGGTTGCATGTGACATTGTTCTTGTGAGCTCTACAAAAACCTGACACTTAGGAAATGGGAATAGATACGTAGATGGAATAGACCATTGATTTTATGTGTAAGCTAAAGGAAGGCCCATATAAGGAGAAAAACTGAACTGAATCCCATTCAAGAAAATTATAAATACTGTGGATCAGGATCCAAATGTGCCATTTTGATATGCTGAGAATATTCTGTAGAGTGCTATTGATGAATCGTTTGCTAAACAATTGTATTGAATGAAGATGAGTACTAGTTTTAGACGCATGTTCTGCTTCAAATTGTATTCCTATTTAGATATCACAACTCCATTGCAACCCCAACATATTTAAACAATACATTGCACCAAGTAACACCTTTAAACTTGAAACTTATGTTATAGTATCACATGGTATAGGAAAAATAATATCCAAACAGTGGTTAATCATAGCAGTCAGGGTGCTGGGTTAATTGAAGTCCATTTGGTAGAGCTCCCACAGAGTTTCAATACATTTAATAGGAAAGAAAGAGTTATCAGGTGAATCAAATTATTTCTCATTTACAGTAGCTTAGGATTTAGGACATGTCAATTAGTTTAGAATGAAAATTCCTGCTTAAGAGCTAGTTGTTACACATAGCTTCTGGCTGTACTGAAGCTCACAATAAATCCCTACCACAAGATAAGAAATTATTCTGTATCTAAAATGGCCTCTTGACCTAGAGGAAGATCTCAATCACGTGTTTCTGGGATGATTCACATGCATAATTCAGAGGTGATTACTTGTACCGTTTTCCATACTCCTCGAGGAATAGGAAAGAAATAGAGAAATTAAGAGAGGAAATGTAATTAATGAGCAATGAAGACTGTTAAAGAGGTAGGTCTGATTGCAGCAAGCACCTGGGAAATCTATTAAGATCACAATTAACTTGTTATTTTGTCCAATCTGGAAGAGTTCAACTTGTTATAATGGCATTTCTGGACAAGGCGTGATTTTACAGACTGTTTTAGTGCTTTAAATGTCAAGTTAAGCCCCCAAACTAAAGAAAAAAAAATCCAAATGCCCTTTCCTCAGGTGTTTCTCTCAAATTCAATTCCTACTGAATCTGAATCTTTTCAGAGTCCTCCAATATCTGCTAACATAAAAATGCCATTCAGCCACACATACAGATGCCTCTTCTGCTTGGCAGGGATTTTCTTAGCAGTTGGGCTGAGGATAAATATCACCAAGGCTTTCCCTTAGGAAAAATGCTTTAGCGCACATTACAGGAGTTTAGCAGAGACTGCTTTGGATCACAAGGGCTGCCTGCCTTTGAGATCATAAAGTACAAGAGTTGTACTCCTTTCAGGCACAAAAGAATATTACTGCAGCTCAGTTTGCACGTATAATATTTAGTCCCCTGATGATTCTTTGCGGAAAGAACTTTTACTGCATAAACTCATCTACTTTTGTAGTTTTGTTAAAGTTTATCTGGAGTATGGAAAAAAAATAATATATGGAATAGCATGTGATAGAATCGACTTTTGTATTTTACAACCTGCTGCATATATTTTACATACAAGATGGTGTTCATAAAAAAGTGGAAAGTTGATTTGCATTTTCTGAAGCCTCTATTTAAGCCTTTAGCTCCATCTGAGACTTCCCCATTAGTTTTAAAGTGCAGGTCAATGATTTTTACGTAGTGCAAAGACACATTAAGGAGCATGTTTCAGTTCTATAGAGAATATATCTACTTTTACTTCACTCAGCCTAGAAAGAAGGGGAATTAGCAAAGCCAAGAAGATACATTTGTTTTCTTTTACAACATATAGCATAATTTGAAAGAACTTTATAGTATTCTCAATAAAAATCTTTGTTTAAAAGGTTAAAATATATGATGATACTAAAGTGCATGAATGATATTTCCCTTCAATAATCACATGCATCAATCATTTTTGCTAACTAAAGTAATTTATTCACATTTCACCCGTATTTTGTGTTCTTACAAATGTGTTCTTACCTGTACCAGAATACTGGAAGAGGAAAGACAGAAAAAGTTTCAGTCAACCAAACAACAGAAAAATATCTGTCCAAGCCTTCCACCTGATATCTGGCTCAGCGTTGGAAAGAAAATAAACATGTACTATAGAAATTTGGCTAAATAAAGCCACAACTACAGCTGTTAAAAAACTCTGACAAAACGATGCCTTAGACAACTGTCAAATCTCTGTGGCTCAAATCCTGGAATTTTATATTCTCACAAAATGCATTTACACGGTTTCAGAAGTTTCTTCCATATTTCTGCTTCATAATTTAAGAAAAGCTTGAGTCTGAATGCTTTTCCATTTAAAGTGGTAAGAGTTTATCTATTAAAATATATTTCTTCTCCTTACAAACCTGACTTCTCTTACTTCCTCAGTCTGTTCTGGTTGCAACAGCTTTGTTACCAAGATTCTGCTGATGAGTTAACCGAAGTAGCATAAGAAGTCAAGATTTAAATTTAATATTTTGTAAGATGCCTATGGGCCAAACCTGAGATATTTACTCAGTTGAACTTCTGTGAAGTAGGTCCAGTAACTTACAAAATGAAATACAGAGTTTAATGATCATTAAGGTGGACAGCTATGGAAAATTTACAGATAAACATTTCCCTTTCAGATATCATATAGCTGTAGTTTGATATATATTTTATGTCAGTAACTTCACTTGGTCATGTTCCTAGAAGGAGTATGACAGTTCTGAATACTCTTCTGCTATCTAAATACATTTTTAGCTCAGCAGCTGCTACAAATGCAGGTTGCTGATGCACAGTGTTAACTGGTAAGCGCTGGTGAAGAATAAGGAGGAAAAAATAAGCTTGCATGAGCTGCCTAATAAAGCTGCATTTGCTTCTTGATGTGAGGGGGATTAAATAAGCAATTGCAGTAATGAAGGTGTCAGATGACTTAGAGAGAAATCATGACTTTTACTGTTTACAGTCTATCAAAACCAACTGTTTCCGACTGTGTCTGATTAGTTTTCTTTCCAACTGTTGCCTTACCACAGGAGGCTGGCTAGCAGTCATTCTATCATTTTTTTTCCCTTGTCTCAATACATTATTGCAATCAAAACTTTGGTACTGCAGTTTTATGCTAGTTTAACACCGATGATTTCACAGGAATTATACCTGCATGAAACTGTAGTTGTGCACTGGTGAGCTAAGCATAACATAGGAAAACTTTGAATTTATACTATATGCATTTCATGAGCAGGATTAATAGGTTAGGCCCTTGGTGTAGCTTCCACAGCTTCAGGATTTTTGATCTAATCCATCTCATATAAAGCTTGAAATAAGACGTTATTAGTCTTTGAAAATTACAGGTAATAAGGGGCTGATGGAAAATTTCAGCTCCTTTTCCTAGCTGTATAGTATAGGGTTGTTTTTTTTCAAGGGCAGGGCAACAAAATGAAAAGAGTCCAATTTTATAGGAGAAAACACTTGAAATAAGGATCATGATATATGTCTTTCTGATATCACAAATACAAAATGAAGTTGTAGACATATAATGGGATTCAGCTTTTTAATGCATTGTCAGCTGGGGAAAGAACCATGACACTTCTTACCTCTCCAGTATCTGTCTCCTAGTCCTAATAAACAAATTTAAAATACCATTAAAAATCATGATTACATTATTCATACTAATTGCTTTTATACATTCAGCATGCTGCTAGTGTTTACACTGTAAGTGAAAGGTATATTAAAAAGTCAAAGAATAGGAGCAACAGTTGATAACTGAACTCTGATATTTTGTTTGCTAATGGAAATCTGTGTCAGTTTCAATCGGGAAAAAGGAATATATTTTGATACACTGAAGTATATTTCTTCTCTCTCGGTTTCATGTGAACTGAAGTAAAGTTAGGTGCATAAATCCCACATGGAATTAATAGATGATTTTTTTTTTTTTAAGTGTATGTTTTGGATGTGTGGAGTTTTTGTGTTCTAATATGAAGATGTTTATTACCTTAGTATAAAAATAATCTTCTATATTCATGAAATCATAGTATTGTAGAATGTTTTGGGTTGGAGGGTGCCTTTAAAGATCATCTAGTTCAAGCCCCCTCTCTATTTATTTTGATAATGAAAGGAATATGGTCATTCTTTTGCTTATTTGCAAGATGAAAAATGGTTTGGAAGTGGTTGGTGTCTATGCCATAGTGGAAGCCTGAAGAGGTGTTACTGTACCATCTAACATAAATAGTAAGACATGGAAAATATTTTGCTCTGAGTCACAGTCAGTTGTAGCAAAAAATCAAAAATATCCTGTTGTAATCCATTTCACACCATTAGACCTCCATTTTGTAATTGTACTTCCTCCAGTATCTTTTTCTTCTTGAACTGCACTTGCACAGAAAAACTAGAATGATTTGCATGGAAATAAGATTTTTCTCTAAGCAAGTATTACCTGCTAGTCATTAATATATGGAATGTATGGAAGCAAATCTTATTAAAATTTATGCAAGAGATAGTGTTAATTCCATTTGCCAGAAAACATTGTAAGAAACTATCACCTCAAAACATGAGAGATTTTTCTTGAAGAAATCTGTGTATCAGAATGTTGGTTGAGCACATCGTATATATAGGCATATAAACAAGGACATGAATTATGATGTGTAATGTATCTTAATCAGAAACCAGTGAGCCTTATTTCACGGAAGACAAAACTGCAATTTGATTCCTTCAAAAGAGAAGAAATCCTAATCAAAGGCTATTGTTTGTGGTGACTGGTGACACTTGCTATAAAAGATTAGTGAGCTTGATCTACACTGGTTCTTAGACTGATCACGTGTTGCAAGGAGACGTGCTCACTGCTGAGGCAGGGGCAGGCATGGGTATAAGGCCTCTTTTATGGACCCTGCCAGAGCTGAGTGTTTATAGCACTACTAACATCCTATTTTCAGCAGTGCAAGATCTCAACAACCTGTAACCCTGGTGACTGTGTTTGACAGGGTGTGTTTTTATTATTCTCTATATAGATATTTACATATGCTTTTGAAAAATGAAGTGTGATACAGTGACAAAATAAAGAAACAAAGGTGTACTATGGGTCAGCCATACAATAAATTCATATTTCCTAGGTCCTTCTTGTATATTTTCATGATATATATTCCTCACTGTCAGCTGTTAACTATGATAATGATAGATCATAATAGTAATAATAATTAAGTTGACTTTATAACCTATATTACACAAGCTAATAAAAATGATAGATAATAATACTGCTAGATTCTCAATTAAAATAAAGTTTTATTCAAAAAACCTGACATTCTCTTTCAGGAGAGGCTAAAGTACAGCTCATAACTCATCTTCAGCTCCTGAACAAAGACAGCCTTTGTCCTGTGCCATGGTTTATCATGGGGAAGAAGCTGTAGTGAGGGAGCCACAGAGCAACTGGGTCCCTCACTGCAGGAGGATGAAGAAGTATGGCAGATACAGAGGTATGCCTGGAGCTGGAGAGCCATGGGTGATGTTGTTGACCCCACAAGCATGTGGAACATACATTCTTTTCAGCTCTCTGAGGTCAGTATTATAAGCCTGGTGACTCTTAAGCAGTTTGCAATGTCAGGATTGTTGATCATCATGCTCCATTTTCCCCACAGAGCACTCTTTTTCCTGAACTACACCAATTGTTGTGTGCCATTTTATTGTGGCACATTAAGTGCCAGTTGGATTTTTTTTCTGCCAGAGGTTTAACATTTGCTTTGAGTGTCATATGCTGAATGACTGATAATATTAATTAAAAACAAACAAGGAAATTATCAATAAACACTGAAAGTCTGATGCAAGATGATGTTTTTCCCGAAAACAGACTAAAATAAATGGCATCTTGTGTTCTCCATCGTAACAGGGAAAAAAAAGTAAGGGTCTAGATACAGTGAAGGTAAAATACTTTAAGGTTAAAATGGTCAACAGCAAGAATAATTAAATACATATATAATGTATCCTAATTATGTATTAAATATAATTACATATACAATATAGGAAGTAAAAGTGAGTAAATATTACTTTTATAAATCTTTTATAAGCATTCAAAAGACTAATCATAAGGTAGTTAACAATGGATGACAATCAAGCAATGTTGGCAAACACTGAGCTCACTGTATAAATTCTCTAGTTTTTAAATTTATATCTTGTCCTTAACAGAATGAAGGATAAAGGCTTTAAATTGGAGGAGGGGAGATTCAGATCAAATACCAGAAAGAAATTCTTTCCTTTGAGGGTGGTGAGGCACTGGAACAGGTTGCCCAGGGAAGTTGTGGATGCCCCATCCCTGGAAGTCATAGACTCATAGAATGGTTAGAGTTGGAAGGGACCTTAAAGACCATCAAGTTCCAACCCCCCTGCCATAGCCAGAGTACAACTCCCACAAGTTGCTCAAAGCCCCATCCAGCCTGGCCTTAAACACTTCCACAGAGGGAGCATCCACAGCTTCCCTGGGCAACCTGTTCCAGTGTCTCACCACCCTCACAGGAAAGAATTTCTTTCTAGTATCTAATCTAATTCTCCCCTCTTCTAATTTAAAGCCGTTACCCCTTATCCTGTCACTACACTTCCTGACAAAAAGTCCCTCCCCATCTCTCCTGTAGCTCCCTTCAGATACTGGAAGGCTGCTATAAGGTCTCCCTGGAGCCTTCTCTTCTCCAGGATGAACAGGCCCAGCTCTCTCAGCCTGTCTTCATAGGAGAGGTGCTCCATCCCTCTATCATCTTTGTGGCCCTCTGCTTGACCCATTGCAACAGGTTCATGCCCTTCCTCTGCTGAGGACTCTAGAGCCGGACTCAGCCAGACACAGTACTCCAGGTGGGGTCTCACCAGAGCAGAGTAGGGGGGTAGAATCACCTCCCATGACCTGCTGGCCATGCTTCTTTTGATGGAGCCTAGGACGTAGTTAGCTTTCTGGGCTGCCAGTGCGCACTGTCATCTCACGTTGTGCATCTCATCCACTATCACTTCTAAGTCCTTCTCCTCAGGGTTGCTCTTCAGCCATTCTCCACCCAACCTGTATTTGCACTTGGGATTGCCACTTCCCAAGTGCAGGACCCTGCACTTGGCTTGGTTGAACTTCATGCAATTTGTACTAGCCCACCTCTCAAGCCTGTCCAGGTCCCTCTGGATGCCATCCCTTCACTCCAGCTTGTCGACTGCACCACTGAGCTTGGTGTCATCGGCAAAATTCCTGAGGTTTCACTCTATCCCATGGTGTTCAAGACCAGGCTGGATGGAGCTTTGAGCAACCTGCTCTAGTGGGAGGTGTTCCTGCCCATGGCAGGGGGGTTGGAACTTGATGATCCTTGAGGTATCTTCCATCTCTAACTATTCTATGATTCTATGATCTAAGTCCCAAAACCTGATTGGGCCAGAAAACATGCTTAAGACATGAATGTCTGAAAAAAAAGTCACTAAAAAAGAAAAAAAAGAGAGAAAGACAAAAACTATTTCTGCTCTTTCCTGACCCTGAGGAAAGCTGAACCCCTAAGGATATCAGAAGTAATTAAAATCTTTATGTTACCTTAAAGGTATTAAGTTCTGCTGCTGGAAGAGTCAAGAAGCCCCTCTAGTCGCTACAGACTTCGTGTTTAGGTCTCATTGGTACCCACGGTGGCACCTGGATGTGTTGAGCAAGGGCTCTTCTCTGAACTCACCTACACATCATCATCCCAGTTTTCTTCCACATCCCCAAGAAGTGAATGAGTTTTCCCTTTGCCAACAACCTAGATGTGTGAGCACTGAGGGGTCCTCAGCTACTTCCAGAGAATATTAAAGCTCAGTTTTCTAGTAAATTGTGCTAACCAGAGGGGTGTACATGTGTTTAGGTGATAGTCAGGGAAAAGGAACGTTCTTGAATCATCCTGTTGAACTTACTTTATATTGAATGGGCTACTAAAACCTTCATGATTCTGGAGAAATATCAAAACTGAAAGAGGATGGGAGAAACATGGATACAGGGTACTGCAACTAAGAATTTATGTTTATTTATATTTATATTTATTTCACCTGTTTTGAATTAAAATACACACTCATTCAGTTTTGTAAAAAAAGAGAATTCTGAAGGGAACTATGTTCTGGAATATAAGAGAGTGAAAATAAATCCTCATACTGCCCTCTAGCCCTTAAGTTATTCCCCTGAATCAGGAAGGCCTTGGTCAGCATATGTAGTTTTTGCAGATGCTCTGTTGAGAGTCCTGCTGTGTACAGGGAGCAGCAGCACTCACTGACGGCAATTTTTACATGGTCATTTCCATCTAAAGGTTCTGGAAGCCTTGTTTTTTAATCAAAGAGTGACAGTGGAGTCAAAAGTCTTTCGGTGCCCATCCACCAGTGTGCTTCCCACAGCAAGGCTTTATTTAAAGCGTGACAATGTCAGATTTCTTTCCATGATTTCCTGTAACTCTAGCACTTCTGCTGAAAGACTTTTAGGAGTGACAGGTACTCCTCTGAAATCTCAAGGCCAAGGCTCCAGCAATCAAAACATCTTCAGCACTCTACTGGGTGGCCATTGAATGACAAAGACATTTGGCCAATGTGGATGTGAGTCAGTATCAAACTGTGAATCCGAGGGAAACTACACAATTAGTTGTATTTTAAATCTGGCAGCAGTGAAAACTATACTGAACAGCCTGCCTGAGAAAGTAGTAAGAAGGCCTTAATTGACGTGAGGTTTTGTGAGAAGCATGAAATTCACTTTTCATAAAATTTGCCTGTGTGGGAGTTGGACTTTTTTTTTGGTCACCACCTCAGTGATGAATAATATGTTACTTATTAAAAAGAAAATCTCTGACGACTATTGAGATCTCTGAAAGGAACAGACGCTTTTTATCAGAATTGGTTTAGACATGATACATAAAAATAGAGCAGAAAAAAACCTTCAGTCAAAAATTCTCTTCCTCTAGGCAGGCATGGGTATAAAAACATATTATCTGACATGTAAGCTGCTAACAGAGGACATAAAACTATACACACTCTTAATCTTATTATTAACCTTCTAGTTATTCATTGTTTCTCAAATCTAATCATATTTCATATAGATATTACAGTGCATAGGTAAGGAGATCAAAACACTTTAAAGATATTAATTAAAGCTCATGTACAATACTCCTGGGAAGCAGAGCTAGAATCATTAAAATCATCTGATAGAGGAGGGGGAACTAAGCATTGGAGAACATAAGTGACATATCTAACACCCTGCAAAGCCAGAAATTAAATCTAGTACCCTAAGTTGTCAATTGACTGTTGTAGTTGCCCGTCACCTGCCTTTTACATTTAAAACACATTCAGGTATCAAGCATGTCCACAGAAATACCCAGCCCTCTTACTGCTTAGACTGGAGTTACAGGTGGACAGGTCTTGCAGAGCAGTATGTAGTGTCAACACACCAGAGGGTCATCCTGTGACCCGGTCCCACTCCTCTGACTGGAATAAAAGATGAAAATAAGCTGCAAAATGCTGGTTCCCTGGAGTCAATGGCTGCACCATGACTTGAAATTCAAGTCACCGTCTACTTCTTATTAAAATACTGAAGGTAGCAACTAATCTGTAAGGATAGTTCATTTAATACACATAGTCTCTGTGTATATTAAGTGAAAATGGATTGCTTTCTGTGTTTACAGAGAACTTGCAAATGTTCCAGAAAATCCCTGACATTGACCAGCCCAGAGCAGAAAGGATTGTAGTCACCTAATCAAAGTTCAGTGGATTAAAATATGAAATTTACATGATAGTCACAATGAAAAATGAAATTCCTCAACAAAATTTTCAGTATTTCAACTTCCTTGCAATACTATACATTATTGTTTATGCTTTCTGTTCGAAACTACCCTTTTAATAAACTAGGTTCAAATGCCTGCAAACGGAAACAATTAAAACTCTACCACCAACATCTTTTTCGAAAGCTGAAACCAAATCTACACCATTTCAGAATAGTATTCTAAATAAAATCTTTATTTTGGTTTGTTTAATCTTGGCTTTTTAAATGAGAAGTATTTCCAGTAAACCACTCACAAAGAGCTACAGTCTTTAAAAACTCATTTTTACCCCACATATTTCATAATCACATAGATTGGATTTTTATAGTGCTTTCCAAAAATCTTATATTTTTAATTTCTTTTTTTCTTGAAAAAGACAATGTGAATTTTTCCTCTCAAATAGGAATTTTTATTAGCACTTCTGAAGACACAAGAGCAGACTGAATGCAGTCAGTTACAGGCATAAGAAAGTCTGAAGCCATTTGTAACAAAGATACGCAAGCTTTCCTTGGCTGTTTTCTTTCTCTTTGCCATTTTCACTTGAAACTGCTTTTTGACGTAGCAATTTTGTGGAAAAGGGATCTCCTATGCAGATTTTTTCACCTTGTTGTCTGGTAAAATTATATTAAAAAACATTAAAGGAGTAACCATACATTATCTCTGCCTTGCATGAACAATAATATCCCTTATTCAAAAGCTAAAAACTACTATCATGTCAAATTAAGTCAATCTCCTCATGATGCCAATGATGGGATGGACACATACTCATTCTTCATTTGATTTTTGTCAGTGAAAAAGTATTATTCTTTCTCTCAAGCCACTTAAACACCAGAGGGCCCGATCCTGCTCATACTTAAGTAAAAAAGTTCCCACAGAGTTAATTGGAAATGGAGAGTGGGCCGTGGTCAAAAACACTCTTATGTGCAGACATCACAGCAGCACCTAGCTGGCAACATGATTAGGAAGCACATCTGTTTTGAACCATTAAAGTGATATAAAGAAATTGCCTTTAAACCACCTGCAGGACAGTAATTTCATACAATCATTACAGAGTCATTAAGAAAAATTAATGCAGAAAAAAAAAAAAACTGCTGTGGGAAATGTAATCTTTTTCTGTGTTTACTAGATACTCTAAAGATCTGAGCAGCAAATAGTCTGAAACTATTGTGTCGGATGATTATGCCTTGTCTCCAGAGCATGTTGACTCATGTATTTCTTATGTCACAGGTTAGACTACTTTCAACATATTCAAACCATACTGAGAATTTCCAGGTTGGACATGTAAATATGGTGAAAACCATGTACAGTCCAGCAGGATTTGGGACCCCTGTTGATAAGATATTCTTGAATTCTGAAGGTGGTGTAGGCCTTTGTATGTCAGGTTTTAAAATCCTTTTATTCACAGCACCAATAACACCAGGCCGGATATAAGCAAAACGGACATAAAGAAAGATGTACTAAAATTTGAGAGGGGACATAAATATTCATAGTAGGACTAAAGCAAGAAGAGATGGAAAAAAGTAATGGAGGTCAAAAGAGGAACCAAATGTTTTAGATAAAAATAAGAGTTATACATAAATGACATAACAGAGAACAGTGTGAATATACTGGAATATTTGCTTATAATTCTTTATTTTCTAGATAACATTTATATGAGGGGGGGAAAGAAGAAATGTTTCTTACAGATGTGTTCATGTGGTCTGAGGCGTAGACAGTTCTGGATGACAGACGAGCTGGAGGATTTATATGGAAAACACTAGTTGACTTTCTAAGACTTTGACACATTGTCTCACAAAACCATGACAATACAAGTTTGGACAAAAGCACGGGAGCAGGAGAGTTCCATGCATGTGGGAAAAAATTGTGTCTGATGTAACACTTTCAGTATTCCACTGTTAATTTGAGAGCTGCTTGCCTATTCTCCTTAATGACTGAATAGAAAATCTTCTTATTAATTGCAAATAGGATTGGAGGCAAAGGGGCTGCAAGCACTTTGGAAGAAAAAAAAATAGAATTAAATATGAGTTTGACAGACTGGAGGAAAGGTTTGAAACTAAGAGCATGCAATTTAAGATGAACAAATGCCATATTAAATAGAAATAGTCAGCTCCAGTAACTTCATGGGGGTCAACAGATTAAGTAGCAATTATACAGAAAAAGCTCTGGATATTATAATGATTAAATTTAAAAATTACATTATATTGAGCTGTATAAGAGGGAGTAAATTATATGAGTAAAAATATACAATATGAATAATGAATGTAATAGTCTTTTCAGTCTTTCAATCAGATTCATGTGCATTATTTTTTCTGTACTTCAGGAAAGATACATCAGAGTTGTAATCTCCGCAAAACAAAATCCTGATCAAAAAGAATGGTCAGAGATACTGAATACATAATTGACAGAAAACCAGGAAGACCTGGTGTGGAGAAAACCAAAGAGTGGCATACTAGCTTTTTACGAAATACAACCTGTAAGTTATAAATGTTGATTTTGAAAAAGTAAAATATTAGTGCAATAACTTGTTCTCCACACCCACTGATGAGGGTATGAGGGTGCTTCAGTTGCAGCAAAGGATGCTTAGTTCAGGTATTAGGGAAATAATCCATTAAGATAAATGAGCACCAGCAGGTTTTGCCCATGGAAGCTGTGAAATCCCCATCACTGGAACTTTTAAAGCATTGGATAGTCAAATATCAATCAGGGATGGTACTGATGTAATCAACTCCTCCTTCAGTCAGAATCATGGATGATATTTCAGGACGCTTCCCCTGTCATCCTACAGTGTAGAAAATGCTTGGACTTTTGGAAGAAAGCCATTTCTCCAATCCATATTAACAAAGCCAAAAAATGAAACATAAAGGAGAGAAGATTATTGGAACATTTTGAGTCACAAAAAAAAAAAAAAAGTCACAAAGTCACATCTTTATCCCTTGGATATGGGTGGATCCGTATCATGGATGGTGTAGAAAGAACTACACATGTTTTCAGACCTGGAAGAGGGTGAAAGACTTCCTGCTTTACCCTGCCTAAACCAGACATATTATAGTATTTTGTGGAAGGGCACACCATTGTCTTGGTGACGGGTTCATTAAAAAAAGTAAAATATGTTAACCAGCTGTAGTAGGTGAACTACCAGAGCAGTCATAGAAACAAAAATGGAAAAAGACTAAAATTGACTTCAACAAGGAGACAGTTTATAGCCTGTGGTGTGAAATTGAGGCCAGCTTCCATTGCAGAGAATCACAGAAAATACCATTGCTGTTTGCCAGCCTATGTGAATAGACTTACAGGGTTTCAGCTCAACTCTCAGAATTCATCTTGCTCAAAAATGCTACTTACTTTGGCACAGAAAATCTCTTCAGAAGACACTACAGTGACAATATCTGTGGGAAACCAAGCAAAGATACTGCTGGGAAGCCAAAGGGCTTAAGGGATGGTAGAATGAAATTTAGCTTCTCAGAGGAAACACTTTCAGGTGAGGCACCATCTCAAGGATATATAGAGTAATATCGGTAGTCAAAGCTTGCAGTATCTTCAGGGGGACACATTTTTGCCATAGATACTAAAGAGGAAGGAGAAGTGGACTGGAAGAAGGAGTGGAAGGAGGACTGGCAATAGCCAATAGTAGTCTGAAAAGCAGAGTGCCAGATAAGCAAAAGAGCTTTTAAAAAAATATCATTTAAACAATGTCAGCAAAAGATAAATCTACAAATGCAATAAAATTATCAAAGGAAATAGATGCTTCAGTAGCAAAAATCTGGTCTTATGTCATTTAAATACACAAGCAAAAAGTCAATCAAGTATTCTGTGAAGCCACTGAGGGATATGCAGAAAGTGGGAAGTTAGTTAATGACATTAGTATTGCTCTGAGCCTGAATAAATTCTCTGCTTTCGTCTTCATGAAATAAGACAAAGGTCAGATTCTGAGGATTGGAATATTTTCCCAAGTGGGATGGAAGGGAATGGAAGCGTTGAAAGACTTTGTGAGTACATCAAAGCAGAAAGGCAATTAGAGCTGATAAAAGTTCACATAGAACCAGATACAGATAAATTGCATCCCATTTTTTTTTTTTTAACCTAGCAAGATGTAGAAAGATGGAGAGATTTCCAGCTCCAAAGAACTAGGAAAGCATAATATATTTAGGATTCAAGAGCACAGAGATTCAAGAATCAAATTGGGTCAGCTGTTACATTGAAGTTTATTTATTTGATGATTGACTGATTTATTTATTTATTTATTTATTGCCTCAGTGGGACATAAGGGAAAGCCTCTGTGAGGTGATTACACATTGATGAAGGAATGAGATAACGGTAAGCATTGATCTACAATCATCACTTTGGTATTTCCCAAAGTAATTTACACGCTACACAGTCTTCGGTGTTTGCTGCTGTTAAAATCGGTTTGCTGGTATCTTATGCTTTGATGAAATGTATCTGAGTTTTTTGCCGTAGAATTATGACGAAAGATAATTCATTGGTACTATATTATGATTATTTCAAATGTAATTTATTTATAACTTTTTAGCTCTCTCAGGTGAATGAATTAAATAACATCGTCTATCTTGTTCAACCTAATCTGGCTTTGCTCATTTGGCCCATACTATGGAGAATATTACTTTTTTCTTTATAAACCAAAACCAGGGAGAACAGCTAAGAGGAGGGAGTTAAAAGAAGTGCATGGCTTCCCAGATAGCATGAGTTAATAGACTATTTAATGCATTCAGTGGAAGAGACTACACTGACCCGCAAAAAGAAACTCCGGAAAAACTAATATCTACTGATGTCTTTATGTTAGCGTACATAGATACTGTGCTGTGCCCTACACTTTTAGTGAGGCAGGCATGCTCACAAACGTGTATTCTGTTTTCAATATTATTCACAATCTTTAAGTGTTTCCGCTCCCTCACCTATAACACCCTATAATTTGTTGGAAACCACTCTGCTGAAGAAAGCTGTAAAATGGTTTTCTTTGCTTAGTAAAAAGTCAGACTTCATAAGATGTTGTTTACAGGGCTCACATGTTACTCAGTTCAAACAGGGAAAGGGATTTTCAATGAGTTTTCTGCTGTCCAGGTTTTCCCACATGTTGAGGTTTGTCAGCTCCTCAATAATGCCTAAGGATAGCTGTGAGCCTTGTCAGGCCTTTACAACTTGGCAAGGAGTCAGTAAATGGAGCTGGAGCTATTACAGTGAGAAAAATAAGATGCTGAACACCACACTTGATTTTCTGGGGGATAGGAAACACAAAAATAATTTTAGAAGACTAGACTTCCAAAAATTAATTATTATAATTCTAATTCATTGATATAAATGTTAAGGGACTTTTTTCATGAAAAATCAAAGTTCTAAGATTGGAAGTTTTGTGGAAGATTTATGCTGCAGTGGCCTGAGTGTCAGAGACAGTGAATCGGAGGGCTGAAATGTGTTCTTTGCAGTGGCAGTTCAGTCCGACCCAGCTCATCCTTTCCCATTGTGTTCTGGTTGCACATCAAGATTCTGGTTTAGGGACGAACAGTTCTGAATTAGGTCGTTCTCCTGTATTCAGCTATTGGTAAAATTTTGAGGGTTTAAATGTTTAGACTTAATTAAAAAAATAAACACACCATGTTTACAAGATTTACATAAATATTTTAACTGAGAAGTCCAAAGACAATTTTGAAATGTTTTCAGAATTCAAAAGGTTTGAGTTAATAGTGATGTTTGTGCTATGCTCAAAGGTATATGATATACCGTTCATCCTGGTTTAAATACAAGAGTGTTTCAGATTATAATGTTGATTCATGTACTGAAGTCAGTCCTGGGAATACATCAGCCTTCTTCCAGTACTTTTTAATCAACAGTCCTTTCCAAACAATTAAATAAATGACAAACACTATTTTATTTAATTTCAGTGATTCTATTCAAAAGGAAGTGAGCAGACAGTTGCAGTCAAGTCTTCATCACTTCCTAATACCATAATAACAATGTTTTTAACTCAAACCAGCCACAGATATTCCAGAAGACTCAAAACAGAAGGTGAATTAGACTTGAAAGATTGAAAAATTCATGCGAATGTGACATTAAACTCAAATGTCTGGCCTGTGGGTAGCTTACACTTGCTACTGTTACTACTGCTACTGAGAAGGTTCACAGTCCACTATGGTATATCCATTGAAGCGGTGGTCTCCAAAGTGTGGGGGATGCCTGCATTCCAGGGTGTGTATAAAACAATCCATTAGGATGCAGGAAGAAATAATTTTTTGTGTCATTAAGAAGATAGAAATTTTTAAATATTAAAAATAGTGTTGGTTTTATCTTTATCTCTTCCTTTTTAAATTTTCTATTTATTTGTATGATTTATAATGTGCATCATATATAGTACAGTAGTCCATATGTATTTATTTATATGAATTAGTATGAATTAGTTTGATTTATAAATAGATACATAGATATATTGGGAATTGTACTCAAAAATTTTTTCCTCAATCAGAAAAGTTTGGAGACCACCATGCTAAAGGACTATTATGAAATTCAACTACAGGAATCTAAAGAACGTTCAGTGCACTATTCATTCAAGAAAAGAATTACAATAAATCTCTGCCAGGTCTGTCCCCTGCAGCAGGAAATGTGTTTTTGTTATCTCACTAATTCAGTGCTTGTCTCTGTGAAAAGAATGAGAAAAGTGAATTACATGTACTTGCAATGGAGTGGTAAGGCTTTTTCAGAGTGGTTTATTGGTATTATATTTTAACAATTATTTTTCCTCAAAACCACCCCTCAGACATGTACAGGCTGGCCCAGCCCTTCACCTTCAGTGTGGGCAAAGGGTTTGCTAGATAAAACTTCTCAGTGACAGGCAACGATAGGACAAGGGGCAATGGGTGCAAGCTGGAACATAAGAGGTTCNATCTATGTTGGCTGAGATAAAGCCAGTTTACTAGAAAATAACAGAAAAGGAAAATAAAAATAGCAATAACAAGAATAACAACAATAATGACACAAGTCACTCTCACCATCTAGTGAACTGGCACCATCTGAAGCAGTGATCACAGATCCCTCCGTCTGGCCAGCCCCACTTATATACTGAGTATGACCTCTAAGGTACAGAATATTCCATTGGTCATTCTGTTCTGTCTGTGCTCCTTCCCAGTTTCTATGGGAAGCTGAAAAGAGTCCTTGGAAACCATAAACATCGCTTAGCAACAACTGAAACAACATGCGTTATTGACATTGCATCCACAGCAATCACTGGAAAGAAAATTAGCTCTTTTCCACCTGAAACCAAGACAATTATAAAGATNGGAAATACTGATTTGCCAATGAACATTAAGTATTGAGGAGCTGTTTCAGCTGTTAATTAAGTATTAACTGTACATGAGTTCTTTTCCTTCCCCTTGCTGCTGTGTGCCTCCTGGGGGCTGGCTCAAGCACTTTGCTCAGACTGAGGAGTAGAGATCTCTAGAAGAGGTTTATATGTACCTGAACTATCAGAAAACAATCTTCACCGTGCCTACCAGTCATTGGTAATTGTCATGGTTTAACCTTAGCCGGCAGCGAGGATCATGCAGCTGCTCATGCAGTTCTCCTGCTTCCACCAGAAGGGCAAGGAGAAGAGGGGGCAGGGGGCGGGTGGGGAGGAGAGAAGAAAGGGAAAAGAAAAAAAAAACCCAGATCTATGTTGGCTGAGATAAAGCCAGTTTACTAGAAAATAACAGAAAAGGAAAATAAAAATAGCAATAACAAGAATAACAACAATAATGACACAAGTCACTCTCACCATCTAGTGAACTGGCACCATCTGAAGCAGTGATCACAGATCCCTCCGTCTGGCCAGCCCCACTTATATACTGAGTATGACCTCTAAGGTACAGAATATTCCATTGGTCATTCTGTTCTGTCTGTGCTCCTTCCCAGTTTCTATGGGAAGCTGAAAAGAGTCCTTGGAAACCATAAACATCGCTTAGCAACAACTGAAACAACATGCGTTATTGACATTGCATCCACAGCAATCACTGGAAAGAAAATTAGCTCTTTTCCACCTGAAACCAAGACAATTATAAAGATAACAATTTCATTGTCACTGCCCGTTATTGTGCTGCGTGTTTTCTAATAAAATGCAATATAGTAAATAAGACTAAGATAAGAGAAAGTCCTTGACTAACAAGTAGGTATAACTCACTTTAGGGAAGGGGAAGTATTAAGAAAGGTTAGGAAAATGGGAGAAAAAAGGCTGAACTTATTTGTTTCTCAGTACTTAGAAGATGTTTAAACTCTGTTTTCCATATGCAACATACACAGAATATTTGAAGATTTTTCTTCCCTTGTCAGAAGGCTCTGATTTCTCTCCCCACTGCCCTATCTGCACTTTCCATCCATTTGCAACTTCTTCTCTCCTGCTTCAGTATTTGGAAACAAGCACTATAGCTGCAGGTTCTGACCTTGGCGACTACACCAAGATATGCCAGAAAAGAATTGTTAAGATTAGGAGCCTTGTCGCATCTCAGGCTTCGATGATTTAAAGATGACAGCTAATCTCACTCCTGTCAGTTGAGGACTCTGAGGGTTTCCAAGAAGACACAGACACCCAGATTTGTCATTCACATGAGCTTAGGCTGTATTATGCAGCTTTTTTGACCACCATCTATTTGCTAAGTCCTTTAGAGATCTGACTAAAACTACAGAAATGCAATGTCCTTTTAAATCATTGGCATCAGAAAACTGAAGGACAAACATTAAACTTTGATATCTACCTGATTGTTGTTAGAGTTTTGTTTTCTTTCAAGAGACAGGAATATATATTCCTTGGAAAATTATTGTTCTAGCTATTGCTTTTTGTAAAGGAGATTCAAAATTGGAAAACTTTCCAATGAATTTAATAAACTTTTTACATCTATGGATTTGTTCCAGGGATTCTGAATGAGAGATTGTGCATCTACCACATGATGATATTCTTCTTTAATGATATTCTTCTGAAAAAAAAAAATATTGCCCACAAACCAAATAACTTCTCAGGAGTGGAAAAAAATTCTAAAAAGTAATATTTCTACACTCAGCACCGTGAAACTAAGAGAGAAAACTATTGTGATGACCTTAAGCAGAGGAAAGGTGTTTAATGAAGTGGGATGTATGTGTGGGAGGGGATTAATTGTAAATTCAGTGTTTGGTTTTAGCTAAAGAAGTTGGATTTGAAGATTGTTTTTTGTCGGAACTTCATACAAAAGAATTCCTGTCAGAGATATTCATAGTGTATGAATTAGTTCGATTTAAATTCTTAGCCTGGAAATGTCACTGAAAAATAGATTAGTCCAGCATCATGATGTAGTGCTATCAATCTGATCAGGGAGGAGGATGCAAGAAATTGCAAATCGAAGAATCGTAGAATTATTCAGGTTGGAAAGGAACTTTAAAATTACTGAGTACAACTGTAAACCTAACACTGCCAAGTCCACAAATAACCATGTCCCTAAGTGTCACATCTACCTGTCTTTTAAATATCTCCAGGGATGGTGACTCCATCACTTCCTTGGGCAGCCTATTCTAATGTTTGACAACCCTTTCAGTAAAGGAATTTTTCCTGATATCCAATATAAACTGCCTCTGGCACGGCTTCCTCTTCTTTAAACATGTTCCAGTGCCTCAATATTTTTCTTATAGTGAGGTGCCCAAAACTGAACACAGTACTCGAGGTGTGGCCTCACCAGTGCCGAGTACAGTGGGACAACCTCTTCCCTGCTCCTGCTGGCCACACTGTTTCTGATGCAAGACCTTCTTGGCCACCTGGGCACAGTGTTGGCTCATATTCAGCCGGCTGGCAACCAATACTCCCAGGTCCTTTTCCGCCAGTCAGCTTTCCAGCCACTCTTTCCCCAAGCCTGCAGCCTGCATGGAGTTGTTGTGACTCAGTTGCAGGACTCAGCACTTGGCCTTGTTGTGTCTCACACAAATGGCCTCATCCCATCGATCCAGCCTGTCCAGATCCCTCTGTAGAGCCTTCCTACCCTCAAGCGAACCAGTACTCCCAACCAACTTAGTGCTGTCTAAGGGTCTAACTTCTTGCGGGTGCAGTTGATCCCCTCATCCATATCACTGCTACAGACATTAAACAGAACTGGCCCTAAGGTCCAAATGCTGAGTTTCATAAAATCTGTTGGTGCCTCTGTAGGAGAAACAAGAGTAGTTAAAAGAAGCAGGAAAGAGAATGCAAAAAAATATATTTGTGAGGATGCAGACATAGAAATAGGAAAAGAGGAGAATGGAAGTATCACAACAGAGCGGGGGAAAGGAGTTAACATAAGCAAAAAATTAAAAGAACAAAATCAAATTAAATACTAGGAAGAAAGAGGAAGGGCCAAAGGAAATTTTCTATGCTAGAGAATGATATAGTTTGATAAAAAGCAGAATGCATCAGATATGATGAGCAGCCATATGAGGTGGAAAAGCTATATACCTAACCAAATACTTGCATGAGAATTTCAGTAGAGCTACTGTGATTTAAACGAGATGAATATGGTTGGCAGATAGATTAAGTACTGGTGCTCTGCACAGCCTGGTACAATGGGAAATGTCCCTGAAGTGTGCCTTGCTGAAAGGAGGAGCTGGCTAGTGTGGTGCTGGTGAGGTGAACCTCCTGAGATGTAGGGTTTGCAGGCAGCCGGTTGGCAGAAGTCATTAAGTATGGAAGATTTTTTTTAATTTCAGAGGGAAGATTGTGGGTCTCTGTGGTTAGAAAGGAGTCTTGTGACTACATCACCTCTGGGTTTGATTATCCTAAAAGTTTCCTATGAGACACTCCCTAGCCATCTCCTGCTGCTAAAGAGCACATTTCCAGACTGGCAAAAAAAGTCTTCATGAGGGTACCAGTTAGGCTACACTTGGTCCTTTGACACCCGTGACAGTCTAAAAGACATCCAAGGAGATGGATAACATGGGAGCTTTACATTGCAAACACAATTTTGAAGGGTAAGGTTTTCTGAGAATAAAATAGACATTTGTTTTGCAACAAATATGCCTTTTTCAATCTCTTACCATGCTGTCTGTGGAGCCTACTTGTATCTTGTGCCATAGACTAGAGAACAGAATGAGTCTTGTTAGAATGAGTCTTGAACTAGAACTAATGAATTTACTGCACCTCCCCTGAGGTTACTGATTGACTTTGCACCCCCTCAGCTTACTCTTTGTATGGGACTGATGAAGGTAGAGCACAGCACAGCAGGGTGTTTGTGGTTCTAAGCTGGAAAAGACACCATAAAATCATTGTATTAGACTTACCATGCTGTTGTAGTAACCTATAATGGCCAAAGCAGAAACAGAGATGGTGCTAGAGCACCTGCATCTGTATTCAGATGAGAATGTCACATGTAAAGTGACAAATTAGATAACAGTCATGTCTCTTTTCAGCAGAGAATTAACCTGACCCATGGTGTTCGCTTATTTCCTTGGGAGATCTCCTAGAACTCAACCTCAATCTCAGCACTCAAGCACTCAATTATTTGTGCATTTTAAATAGTCTGCATTGGAGGGTGATACTTCTGTTCCAGTATCATGTGAAAGCTATTCTACTCAAGGTTTATTTTCTGTTCTGTGATGATACCACTTTAATAATCCTGGGACAGGGTGGTTGTGTAGTTATAAATCATTGAAGAGTAAACAAAACTTTTGTCAAGAAAATATGTTTTTGAGATAAATTTTGCACAAACACACCCCAAGCTACTTCTATTTCTACCGTACTGTTTGCTTCATGAATCACAGGGTAAAGTGGTTAGAAAATGCAACATACTTTCCAAATATGTCGATGAAAATAGAAGTAATATTAGTAAAAAGTCAACCGAAAACAGCAAGATCTCTAAAATCACAGGCACACTTGACTGAACAGTTACAAGTGTCATTTTAGTCACCCTAAAGCTTCTTATTTCATAGCTGCAAAATAGACGTATTGACAGTTGCACAGGAATGAACTTTAAAGATACATGAAGGCAGCAGAGGTCAACCAAACTCTGAATAAATGTTAAAATGCCAGAGGCACATTGGGAAGTTGAAGAAATTCCGATGTTGCTGCTTTTCCTGAGACCACGAGAAAGAATTAATAATACTCCCAGTGTGATGCCCTGAAGTCAGAGAAAAGGGATTCCAAGCTCAAGACAGAGCTGGGACAAGACAGGCCCAGGAAAGGAAGAAAAGAGGTCAGTGCTGACCAGGCTCACCCCTACTGTCCCAAGGGAACTGCTGCAAAACTTTAGCTAGAAAGGGAAGTCTACAGAGAGTCTTCAAATCCTGCTAGCCATGGCCTTTTTCCAAAGAAAGAGCAAAAGACTCTATTTTTCCCATTGTTTCCTCATCTGTCTTTGCAATAATTTCTACCTTTATTCAAATTTAATAAGCGTATGTGTATGTATATGCAAATATATATACATTTGGAACACTTTTTTGCCTTTAAAGCTTTCTGAGAGATGAGAACCAAGCTGAGAGTCTTCACCTTCACTTCTGCTGGCATCTTCCATGGAGATTTTCAGAAACAGTGCTCAAAATGGCGCCAAGCATTTATCTATTGCCAAAAACTTTACTTTTCGCAGTGAGTCCTGTAACAGACAGGCTTCAGGGTATAAGCCTGAGTAACATTTTTGTATCAGTTCAGAGGAATTTGTCTGGAAGCTGAGTTTTACTACTAGAGCTTGGTTTTCCGTCATCCCTTGTGCTC
Source organism: Nycticryphes semicollaris (assembly GCA_013400055.1). Taxonomy (NCBI): domain Eukaryota; kingdom Metazoa; phylum Chordata; class Aves; order Charadriiformes; family Rostratulidae; genus Nycticryphes; species Nycticryphes semicollaris. The sequence goes on from VXBJ01001907.1 coordinate 1,176,654, forward strand.
TTCCTGTGTTTTGCTGTGCCCTCTCAGGAAAGAGAAGCTGTTCCGGCAGCTGGCCCAGGAGCAGGTGCCCAGCACACCTGCAATCCTCATTTCCTACCTTCCACAGACATGCTCTGATACGGGGCATCTGGGACTGCACGGACCACATTTTGACTTGACAGCTACACCCCTGAATGACTTCTACACGTGGAAGGGATCTGGCAAGTAAGAGATCAAAGTGGCAGATTTTTTCCTCAGCCTGTTGCTCATAGTGTTTTGCTTACACTTGTCCTGAAGTTGCCCATATGTTCCTTCTTTGGATAAAGCTAAAAAGCCATATGGTACAAATAAAATGCATAATGAGACTGTCTGCCCTTGTGAGAAGAGATTGTATCCTACTGTTTGAAATTGCTAACAGTAAGTAGATAGATGGAGCTGCAGAAAAAGAGATGGATGCCTGGAAGGAGCAAGTTCAGCGCAACACCCAAGAAAGGGAGTTTCTAGCCAGCAAACAAACGTCTCTTGGCATGTAAGACAGTATTATTGAGAATGCTGAATGGCAACATGAAGTTATGTGTACTATATATTTGCCAGGTGTGACAGCAATATGCATAAGAAGGCTTACCCTAAGACCGTGTCTGTGCTGCAGCTGAAGGCATGACTGTAGCATGAGAAGAGCGCTGCCACATTAACTGCACAGATAACAGCAGTGGAAACGCTGTGGAACCACTTTCAGGATGGGTTTGGTGGACTTTGAACTGCACACTTTTTGCTAGTTTCCACTAAAGTCTGTGTGCCACGGCACTGCTGTATTTCATACCCACATTAACTAGACCGAAAATGGCTCAGATGCCTTCTTATGGCTTACTCACACAGCACATTTGCACAGTACACATATCTTTAAGGTCAGTAGCATGTCCTTCCTGAAGTTTTGACTATTCACGATAACACTTACTTATTTTTAATAAAGTATTATCACCACACTTTCCACATCTCATTTAATATGATTTAAAAGCTGTAATTGTTTTGGTTTTTATAGCTATCATTGCTCACAAAGCTCAGCTTCACAGAGACTAATTTGATATGTGAGGTTACAAATCCTAAAAGTGGCTGCAACTACTAATTATTATTATAGGCTATTTTTTTCTTTTTCTTTACCTTCTACATTTTTCCTCAGACTTGTGATAAAGTCACCTGAGAAGGCACTATTGTAATGAAGCATAGCAAAATTTAAGGACAGATTTCTGTGTTACAAATATACATATGAAGTAAAAGAAAGCAGGAATTTTTTTGGCAACCCCTCCACTTTGGGATGTGCAGACTGCTGCAATTTAGGTTATATCACAGGAATTTCTCATAGGGAAAATACTGGTATGAAGTGATAGTTTCTACATTTTCTTTCACTGTGCGTTCCTAACTGTGTTAATGAGAGCCTTCAGCCTGTGTGCCTGTGTTTAACTCAAATCTCATTAAGTCATTGCAGTTCATCTTATGTTCCTACAGCACTCCAGAAATTTGTGAAAGTGTTCATTTAGATTTGAAAATGCTATAATTTCTCAGCAAGAGCCTTTTTAAGAGGAAATGGTCTTTTTATTTCTCTAAAGATTCAGTTAGCTGTCCCTGATTTGACTTCAGATGTCTTGCAATTACCAATAGCTGAACAAGAATAGATAAGTATTTCTTCAGGTGTTGCTACTAAGGGCACAGTGGGTGAAGAGTGGCTGGAACTTTCATTGGAAGCCCTTCTCTTCTTTTGAGTCAATTTTTTGTTACCTAATTACACTGTTCTTTACTCTTCAATGCTAATGTTCTACCACTGAAAATACTCCTCAGCTGACTGACCTGAAGGGAGCAGTTCTTCTGTGGGCATTTGACAGGATGCTAAGAGTTTGATGCAGAAACAGATTTAAGACATTTCTTAATTTAATTGTGCTTTGTATAGTTGTTACATCATAATGATGTGACGTGCCTGCTCTGAGCTGTGTGAGTATCCTTGCCTTCAGAACAAAACATGCTATATGTGAATTTTATACTGTGCAACTCAGAAAGGGACTCCTACAACCACTATGGGAAGGACAGATCTCAGTCATGTGTAGAAAATACACCTTGGGTTGCCATTTCATTGTTTATCATCTGTGAAATATCACATGAGCATGCAAATGCTTTAAGTAGGCACGAAGTTCTGCTTCTTGAAGGTAAAATTTAACAATTTTGTTAAATGATTTTTGTAAATGAGATAATATAATTGGAGCAGAACAATTCAAGATTTGTTTTTTAGTTCAAGAAGTTGGGGAATGTTGCACATATGTCAGCATTTGCAAGAGAACCATGGGCAAAGTCAAACCATGGGCAGCTAAACAGATGTTAGGAGAAACCCTTTCTTCTTAAACAGGCTCTGCTTAGGAAATTATGGTATTTTCAAACCAAAATGAAGAGTGAATTGGAACTATAAGATTAATTAATTTTGTTCAGACTTCAGCGTATAAATGTATCTAAGGCTTGTAGTATTTTCTTGCCTCAGTGTCCTCCAGAGACACTCCTTGTCAAGGTGGAGTCTTCCCTTCTATGGGAAGATAGGATTTAAACCTCTCCTCTTTATTATTCCTGCTGTTTGCACTGTTTGCATTTTCCATTCTTATATCACATCTTTCCCTCAAAACATCATATCCAGCTGTGTGTACTTGAACACCATGAGGTGTTATAGACTAGTTTTAAGAGCTGTCGGGTTCACATGATGAATTTCTAACTATTTGAGGTGTTATGCATTCAGTAGCTTCTATCTTATTTTGAGAGGCTTGTTACTGCCCCTTTAGTAAGGCAGATATCAAGTTTAGTAAAATTTCTGCTTTTGACCAATACTAGAATGATATTGCCCCTGTGTTTACTTCTTGTTTATGCTGACTGAAGAAGTGAAAGTAGAATTCCATGTGAAGGATTCACACTAAAAAAGGACAGGCTGTGAACTTGTAAAAAGAGTAAACCAAAATATCTTTATTAAAACACAAATATCTCCTTGGTAATTTTGAAGAAAAATATGAAAACCCAATTTATTTACACGAAAAGTTACAACCAGTACTAAAGGAAATATTTGCCAACGACCTAGGGCCTAAGACAATGCTCCTTTAAATATTTCAGTGGAACATAAAAGATATATTCTCATACAACTAATGCTCTGATGGCACATTAATGGGAATGTTGTAAATATCTACAGATTGCTTACAGAAAAAAGAAGTAGCTTTAAAGATATATAGAAACACAAAAGCTGCAAACATAAGCTTTGCTTGGAATATTAAGGCAATTTTTCATGCTTAATATAAGGTTGTAAATATTTTGTGATGTCTCTAGCAAGTGAAATAAATTTGACAAATTTGTAAATAAATAAACCTTGAGATCACTGTGCTATTCCGCTAACATGAGAGGAAAGGTCATGAACATGCAGATAAAGCATAAGAAAGATCACAAAAAATGGTAGTGCAATACAACATTTGCAGAGAATTATAAATATAGTTAATAAAACCTCAGAATGTAATGGGCTATACCATGGAGGTATGGCTGGGTTATAACTGTACCAGTGCTGTTGGAGGCTAAATTCTATAGAAGCTTTTGAGTGTTTTTGTGGAATCTGTAATGTTTGGTACTAGAGAAATAAATTGTAGCACTATGTACTTAATAGTAACCTATTTAATGTAAAATAACTTTAGAAATAATTTTGCCTTCAGACATTTAAAAGTTACAAAGACCCTATAAAATGGGAAAAGCATCAGATATTAAGCAAATTAGAGGCTAGATTAGCACTGCGCTGCTCTGCAGATGAGAAGGTACTAACTTTCAGGAAGAAGTAATCTTTTCTTCCAAGTCCACTATGGATAAAACTGGTTTAGTTTTGCTTTTAGAGGGATGCATACAATTCTGTTACATCCTGCTTTCAAAAGGTTTTCTAGAGCCACATCTTGTCACAGTTGTAGCTTAGCCATAGGCCTAATTACCCATTCAACTACACTCCACTTCCTTTTTCCAAAACTATCCTGGTGTCTTTCATCAGTGGGTATAAAGACATCATAATTGTCCTCCACTATTCAGCTAATATATTTCTTGTAAATGGCAAGCAAATTCATTTTTTAAAGCTTAAATTAAATAGAAGAATCAGTATAGATAACCTTTATCTGTGCGAAAAGAGTATGAGAGGTAAGAGTTAAGGAAAAAGAGCAAACACAAGTGATGGGATTTTCCCTTCTACCCTTTCTACGTGAATGAATATTTTATTGAATTCTGGAAGGCATAAGAGAAGATTCTTTTTTTTTATTCTAAGGAAGGGAATTGTCAATGATATTTTATTTTCTGTATTTATTCTAGTAGTAGCATTTATTACAACTGCTTTATTTCCTAGTAAAATTTGTTGAAGGCTACAAAGCCAAGTGCACTTTATATTATAAAATAAAGGTTCAAGGACTAGTCTGTTCAGCTGCCTTACTATTGAGGTACCTGGTCTGAAAGGATCCCGTCTTTGCCAGCATAACTACCTTTAGTTGGCGTTAGTTCCACTGAATAAAAATAAGGTGAACTGTGTAGATTCTTGGAACCTACACAACTCAAGGAGTCACAGCAGATTCTAGGCCCTGACATTAGCATTTTCTTAACTGTTGTGTTATGATTTTAAAGATTCAAAAAAGAAAGAATTATGCTGAGAGCACAATTTTTTTCCTTTTTCTTTTTTTTTGTTTGAACCATCTGTATGCAGACCCCCTCCAGGAAATGATTTAAAGCTTGTACTTTCGATCGTGCTGTTTATTTCCTTGAAACAACTGTTTGTTCTTGCACTAAATTCAACAAAGGCTCATGAGTCACTAACTTTGAAATTGATTGGGCTTTCTGGAGCAAGTTAAAAGCCCCCTATGTATTTCTTCATTTGCTAAAAGGATACGGGCTCACAGGATTTTCAGTGCTTCTGGTAACCCAGGGGAAAGCTCTTTAATTGGTAAGTGTGTATTAAGAATAATAAAAAAATTCCCCTGTAAGAAACTACTCCTCTACGGATGCTGCACTTTTTTCTTTTATCTGGGTTGAGCCTGTAAGCTGCTGAGCACCTTTAATTCCTTACTGAAATCTGTGGGGGCTGCTGGAAGTTCTTCACCACCAATTTGTTTCAAAAGAAATTTGGGGAGCTTGGAACTTCAAAGGGTTGAGCCCCTGTTGTACTGGTCAGCTGTGGTCCAGAACAGACAGTATTCACCTGGGGGAAACTGTCACTTCTCTAGTGCTGCGAAGCACCTGATCAGGATAAGGAAGTGTGTAAACCTTTTTTTGACCAACTCAAGAAAGACTGTACATCCCAGATCCTGGACCTCATAAGGGATTCTAACTCCTTAGCATCTGCTAAAAGAGAAACACCACAAGATGAGGGCAATCAGCAAGATACACTCAAAGGCAGAGCTCCCTTCCATGCGAAACTAGACAGGCCGTAGGAATGGTCAGATAAGGACATTATGAAATTCAGCAAGGACAAGAACAGAGTCCTGTACTTGGGAAGGATGAGGCTGCTGCAGCAATGAAGTCTAATGCTTGACTGAGGGGGGACAGCTTTACTGAAAAGGCCCTGGGGTGTTAGCAAACAGGGAGCTGAGCATAAGGCAGCAAAAAGGTCCAACACCACCCTGGTCTGTATGACCAGAGTAGCCGAAAGGTGGAGCAAAATTATCATCTCACTTTACTCAACACTCTTTAGAGACCATTTTTGCCTCCTGAATACAGGAAAGGCGTGAATAAACTGGAGTGCGTTTAGTGGAGGGCCAGCAAGAAGGTTAGGGACTGGAGCACTTGCCTTGTGAGGAGAAGCTGAGGAACTGAGCCTTGGACAGAGATGGCTTCGAAACGACCTAACAACAGCACCTTAACACTTCTGGGGAGGTCAATAAGAAGATGGAGTTGAGTTCTTCAAAGCAGGGCATGAAGGGAGAATGAGATGATGGGGAGAAGCTGAAATGAAAGGTTCAAACTGTATGTGAAAAAAATCCTTTTCCCCACAAGGACAGTCAGGTGCTGGGCCAGGTTGCCCAAAGTATCTCACTGACTCCATCCTTGGAGGTTTTCAAGATCCCACTGGATAAAGCCTTGAACAACTTAGTTTGACCTAACAGGTACCTCTAGTATTAAGGAAAATACTAGACTACAGACATACTGAGATCCTTTTCAGACTGAATTTTCCCATGGTCCTAAAACGTCTCTTGGTTTCAGAGAATGACAGATGCTGGATAGAATCTGTTCTATATCTAAAATTCTGGGATAGGTGGGACAAAAAGAGTTTAATAGCCTTAGCTAAATATTGGAACCCTAAGTCATGTTATTCTTTTGGTTTTTGTTTTAAATTTGTCCTCAGAATAATTTTTTATCTTCGGAGGGAAAAGAGAAAGAGCACACTAATGACCTTTATGTTTTGAAAGAGGTGAGTAGAAAGTTATTAAACTGCAGTCAGGTAAAGCTCTTTGCACAGCCAGACAGGGAAATATTTGCAGAGACTGTGAGGTGGGCTTTGGGTAGGAATTGGTTTGGATTCATAAATGTGGAGAAGCGTTTAGCTAAATATTTACCTTGTACGCAGCTTGGGGTGATCAAGTGAAAACAGAAGGTCTGTATATGACATTTGCAGATATGTCCAGATAATACTAAATATAGGCAGGAGTCTGCCTTTGGGGAAATGGGCCTTTACACTGACATAACTTTACTTTTAGAATTTGCTTGTGACTCCCACAACATACCTAGTACAAGTGCTTTACATTAACAGAATATAGGTATGAGGCTCATCTATGCGAACATAATAGTTTATCCAACCATAGAGTATATTTTAAAATAGCACCATGACAGTTAATAAGAATTTCTGAACTATCTTAACTCATGAACTGGTGGATGCCACTAAAATGAGCAAGAAATTGTTTTGCTGCAGTGTAATAATATCAGGATATCTGGACACTGAATGCTAGGGTCCCTTTCCTGTCTCTTTTTTTTTTTTTTCTATTTGAACTTTATGAAGATTGGAAGGGTACTGCAGTAATCTTAGTTTCTAAAGGAACTATTCTTAGACAGCTTAAGTGACATGAGAGATTGTATTCAGTTGCCTGCAGAAAGGATTTGGTGCCATTTTAGGCACTCTGAGTTACCTTGCATAGCTTCTACCTGCCACTGATGATGCAATTCAACTTACACCAGGGCATCTTGAATGATGTTGACATCCCTATGTTAATTGAATCCCACCCAGTCCAGTAAGCTTGCAATGTTTTCAAAAGAAGGAGGGAGTGAAGCAAGATACTGAATAGATTTAGTGCTAAAAGCTGTGAGGAATGAGGGTGGAGAAGGGAAAGGGATGAAAGAGAAGGATTATGATCTCGAACATTTTTTGTAAGCTTTGAGTAAGCATTCAGGATTTTCAATGTTTATTAGAAAAAAACATCCAAATCGACTTAGATATACCTTGAAATGCCTGGTTTTGGCAATCCTGATTTTCCTGTTTGAACTTCACAATGACTGTTGATTAGTAGGTTGATCTAATAGAGTGCAGTTATTGCACCTGAAGTTATCAGTAATAAAGATCTGCTGCTCAGCAGGACATCCTATACTCTGGGTTTTAGAAAGGACAATATTATTTTGATTGTAATATGCCTGGTATTATTGATAACAATATAGCAATAACAGTCAAAAGAAAGAGGAATAAAACCAATCCTTTTTAGCAGAATAGTATTTAACAATTTATATGTTGAGATAAGTCTGTTTTATTCTTCCTGATATTCCTTTGTGGATGGGCTGTATCTGCAGTAGTTGATTAACTCACAGTAAATCTAATTATGCAATATTTACAATGTCTAATTTACCTTTACTTTCAGCTAATTGGTCAATTAGCTTGATTTGGGGAATAATCAGTTTACAGTGCTGAGCACACAAATGGGATTTGGCAAAGAGAGAACAAAAGTAGTGAGCAAATGGTGGTATACAGATTAATTCGTAACACTTCTGAAGAAACATTGCAGTGACGCCTACTAAATTTGAATCCTTGATTATTGAATATAAAACCAAGTTCTCAATATCTTAAAAACTTACTACCCGCCCCTCTCCCCCCTGCTTTTCATGTGATAGTTAGGTGATGGAAAAACTGCTATTGATCAAGTTTAATCAGGTATGTATGCCAAACCTAAGTCATTTTTTCATCTATGGAAATAGTCTGAAATAGCCTCCTATTTTTACATGGCAATCCAAACTCAAAGAATACCTGAAAGTAGCTAAATCTTCAGTGAATACAAGGCTATTAACAGAATTGGTTATCCAATTTATTTGATTACACACTAAACATACTCAGAGTTCCTACAAAGGGGTGCTATTAAACAAGCTTCAATTATGACCATCAGCAAGAGCTCAATTTTCAGCATTGTGTAAATTTTAGCACTGTTTAAATCCAGGGCAACTGAATATTTTTCTTCTTTCTGTGATGCAGTTTTCCTTTGCCGCACACCTTGTAGAATGAGAAACTATAATTGCAACCTTTTAGGTTCAGGCAAATACTATTGTATGTTGCTGAAAGCCTCCCACTGTCTGAAGAAATTTAATCAATTCATATTTCTATGTTTTATTGTACTTCTATTTACACCGTAATTTAGGAACTAGCTAGTTATTATATACATCATCATTGTTACTATAGTTGATAATTTAAGAAATCAGTCGTTTTGACACTAAATTTGCAATCGGTTTTTGCACAGACATCTATTTTTTCATGATCTTCCTGCTGGGTAATAACTTTGTAGACCTGCACTTTGGTAAATAAAGAAACTCTGTACCAAGAAAAATATTTGGAGAGATCATGACATTAATGCTCTGGATACTTAGAGCAAGTTTCTGGTGCTGTTTTAAGCTGATGACTGATTTCAGGTAACAGGTAAAAAAAATCTCTTCCTCCTCAGTAAAGTATTCGTGCAATCCGGACCAGAAGCACCACCAAACAGTGGAAACAGCCTGTCTTCCCCTAACAGTATATATTGCATGCTATCATTAGTGGCTGGAAGTATAAACTGCTCTGTTTTGGCAGCTCCAGAGTTCCTACTGCCTGGATGGCTACAGGAAAATAATCTGTCCTGTGTTATGTTAGAAGTGCATAGTATTTTAGAAACAGTGTTTGGACAGACAAGCAGTAGAATTATATAGCTACTGCTCTGTTTCAATCACATCAGTAATTTCAGACAATTATCCATGAGCTGTGTATCATCAATTGTGTTATCTGCTCCAGTAAAATTTGATTAAAAAACTGCACTTAAATGACTATCTCTGCTGAAGATTTTCTGGTGTTTACTTAAATGCTGTTTTTTAATTTTTATTTTTTTTAATTTAGGAATGGTTTGAAATTTTAATTTTAATAACAATCCACTTGAACTTTAAATGCCTGCATCCCTAATGGCATGACTGAATCCTTTTTAAGTAAGTGGGATACTTTCTAATCCTTTCAGTTGGGATTGTATCATATGTTAGAGTATATGTTTTATTGCCTTCTTGTTAATATGTTAATGTTCTTTTAAGGAATGTAATAACTCTTATAAATTCAGCAATAAAAAGTAATTTTCATACAAGACATTCTCTGTAGAATAAAGGGCAGTGTTCTCCTGACAACTTGTTACTGACGAACAATGAATGTTCTGCTAAGAAGGATTTTTTTCACTTAACAGAAGTGGTTGCATGTTTTTCATTCTGTAACATTTGAAGATGAAAAAGACAACCGTGTCCTGTATCAGCCTTTCCATTGTAAATATGATTATTACCAACTTTTCATTTGTACAGATAATGAAGATATCAAGACACAAGTGTAGATATTTGTCTTGTCTAATGAGAATTTCCATTATTTTTTACAGATGATCACAACATCCTCTACAAAGAGATATATTATTAGATTTTCCATTTTGTAGAACTGTTCTGCTAGGTGCTGCCAGTCTGTGTACTAAGAGCTGCTCAGAAGAGTATAGAATAAAAAGACACTCCTTAATCACAGACAACACAGATAAATTGATAAGCCAGTCAACAAGACTCATAGTGAGCTCAGTACACGTAATTCTTAGCTACTGAGGACTTGGGGATACTTTAAGACATGGTATGCTATGAGGTATATTTTCTTATTGTTTTCTTCAAAAATAACAGTGGTAACAAACAAAAAAGTTAAATAACATGCAGAAAAAGTGATCACAGAAAGCTTATAAAAACCGTAATAATCATGCTGCCATGTAGTTAAATCAAATACTGATCTTGCTACTTTTCTCCATCACAGGAGCAGTGCTCACTGTCTGCATCTATGTTAACAGTTTGATTCAGAGCAGTGCAAGTCTGAAGCAAATCTTTCAGCCTTCATGACTTGATGGACATTAGTTCAGTTCAAAGACCGGCTTTGGTGTACACAAACAAAATTCCTTTTCTGAATCTACATATGAAGATTCACACTATCTGCTCACCAAGGAGAAACTACAATGGGGAAATTTATTCCAGCTCTATCCCCTCCCTAACAGAAACACAAAAGTCCGTGCATCTTGTGCACAGTGAATATTTGGTCTAGGGGATGTGGTCAAGTCTACAATGAAAGAACATCCCTTCTCAAACTCTCCATAAGGTAGACATAAATTATAACTGATCTGCTTCTGCTGTGCCAAATTTCTTACTAAGGTAAGCCTAAGAAATATCTTATTCTACAGTGACCTACTTTCTGAATAGTGAAGGGTCTTGTAGAATTTGATATTTCTTCCACAAGCAATAAGAAACTGAAATGAAACGTAGGAAAATGCATTTCAGGAACTCAAAACAAGCTTCAGTTTATAATTCCTCAAAAAAAAAAAAAAAAGTGTAAGAATTCACAGCTGAAGAGGGTTTATATTCTACCCAAACTCTTCTGCTTTTCTCCATTTCTGCTTTCGGTATGATGTTGTTAAGACTGACATTTTTAAATATGTGGAATCCTCAAAGATGAGATGAATGAAATGTAAAACTGTATCACTTGACTTAATTACTTTATTCAAGCTATAGGCAAGCCTTTCAGGTTCTCTGTCTGTGGCATGGCTGCACATTCACGCAAAGGTTTTTTGGCTACGGTATGAATTAGAAAACCCTGCTGTGGAGCTAATAACAGAAAAGGAATTCTGCATTCTCCACTCATTTGTCAGCAATGCAATGCATCTGAAGTATAGCCACCATCTAAACAGAAAACAACAACAAATGGATTAAAGAGCCCAAGTTTTATAAAATTGTACTGTGTCATCAATACATCACCACTGTAATAAATACTGGACAGGGTGATCTTGTAATTATTAGGGCCATATTTTTCATGAACCTATACAGATTCTCCAGTTTGAAACCTGCTACCACAGCTTTGACTCATGGCTATTATTACTGCTTTCATTTCCTACTCTATGTGAGACAAGCAGAACACAAATTCTGCTGTTCAATGCCTTATTTTAAACCACAAAATATATTTTTCCCATATTAAAAGTTGTACCAGTTTAACTTATATTGCTTGAAAAGATAACTTAGGTATGCATACATAAAGCCTGTATGGATTCGTGTATTTAAATTTCAGACTAGTTTACATCAACTAATTTCAAATAAGGAACCGATCTAGTGGGCCTTCATATCTGTTATGTTATGACTAGATTAGAGTATCCCTAAGACAACTATCCTATTTAAAACTATGGCATAAAGTCAAACCTTCATTTAGATTGACTCAACTCTGAATGAGTTGAACCTATGTTTTAATAGGAGTTGAAGCTATGTTTTAATATCCTTTCTATGTCTCTGTCACATTTTCCTGCTTCTTGCAGACCTTACATTAACTATATACACCAAAGAACTGCTGGATTTTGTATAGCCATGTCAAATGGAAACTACAAATATGATTTCTAGCTCCTGCTAGAAACCAAACTACATGCACAGCAGTAAAGAAGGAGATGTGCCATGCTTTGAAGACCACAAAGTAATTTGACATGTCTTTGCATGTGGTCACATTCTTGTAACATGGTTCTGGGCTTGTATTTATTGAATTGGGGATTCAGACCAGGCTTTCTCAAGGTGCTTACCCTTAAGTTGGCCTACTGTATTGCTCTCCTTTTCACTACACCAAATGATAAACCTGGTCTCCCGACCAGAAGTCTGATGCCTTTCTACAAGTTCCTCTGTGAGTGCTGGGAATTGCTATGAAAGGAGCATTCAGAATCTGCCTATTTTAAAGAAGAGAGATACAACTTTTCTATTTCGCCAGAAGTATTTGGGGAAAATTCAATGAGACTTGTGGTTTTTCAGTCTTCCAGAGATATTACTTGTAAGAGAATGACCCAGCTTATTTTATGTATTTATCCAGAAGTTCGGAGTTTAAGAAAACCACCTTTGAGTTGAAAACTCGTCACTTGTTATCTAAATTGCTGTAAGACAATTGGTGGAAGTTAAAATAAGTTTTCCGTTACTTCTTCATCCAATACCATTTCCAGAGCTATCGCTAATCTAATTGACAACAGTATAATGACTACAATAATCACCACATTTCACTCACCATTTTTCAACAGCTCCATTTTTATCTCGTGGTTCCCTTTCCTTTTCCCCCTTGGGCTTATCTATTTTTTGACATAGCAACATCCGTGGTCTTAAATATTTCTTGAAGAGACAATTTTCAGTATTCCTCAAGGTACTGTCATATCTTTCAATCCACCGTCATCATTCCTTGTTCTGGCTGCTGAAAATAAACTCTTTAATGATCCAATTCTTACTGGCTCACAATATGGAGTCAATCACTTCAGCGAAGCAATGATCTTTTCACCAAGCTTAAGTAGCTCAGCACAGGCATCTTTTGGTGCATATACGCTAAGATGCCATGAAAAAACAATCAGGTATACACTTCCCAACTGGAATTGTTAGCGATCTAAAACGGAATGGGTAGGTTTAAAATGCGTTGGGCATGATTTTTAAGGGAGCTCAGCACCCTAAAGAGCCAGGCTGTGCATTGGCTTATTTTTGTTATTTAGTACTGTCATTAACTAACATCAAGAAACTATAATGAGGGTAGTATTGAAAGAAGCAGTCACAAGATATAGGTTGTGCCTATTACAGATTAATTGGCTCTTCTGTTTTCATTCAGGTCAAGAAGCCTGCCAAAGAAAGAAAATGTTATTTGGGCTTTTTGTGACTGTAATCAACAGGATCAATTAACATATCAAGCTGCAAATATAAAGAAGAAATTTTTATTTAAATTTAAATAGGTATTTCTTTACCTGTTTTGTACAGGTTCAGGCTATGGATTTTTTTCCCCTTTATATTTCCATGAATTTTTAGAGCAAAGTCTCCTAAGTCTGCTGCAGTAGCATTATATATTTAGCTTAGCTTTCTTCTTCCACATAAAACATTGGACTACAAGAAAAATGTAAGATCACTGCACTTTTTCAGATAAGGATGTCAGTTATGTGCATTGCTTCCATCTTCACCACTCTCTGGTATTGAAAATGAGTCTGTGTCGTAGCAGGTTTCATTTCAGATAATAAGGGAAGTTAATAATTAGCTGGTGCTCCTGGATTCACTGAATCCAACCTTTGTTAAGAAGCAGTTTCCTGTATATTAATAGATTTGAAATTATTCAGGAAATTGCTTGAAAATGACAGAGTCACTGAACATTATTTTAATGTCAAATGACTCGAACGATTCTGTTGGAGTCATCGAGAACACAGAGGTCAACGTTGCTCCGCAGCATGGCAGCCGATATGCCTCAGGAGCTGAGAACAGGTATCTCCAGTCCGAAAGAATTTATAACTGCCAAAGATAAAATAGAACACAGCAAGAAAATCTTCTTTAAATAATAACCATAACAATATAATTTTAACATATCTTAAATATTCTTTCAAATTCTGTCCAGGTTCCTGTGGCAAAGGAGTGATTTGACTGCTACATTTGAGACCATACTTCAATCACAGTGGAAAGGATTCCTCTATTTCATATGCAGGCTGGCTTTTCTGTAGCAGTATTCACCACGTATTTGTGAGTGTTTGTCATGTCCTAACATAAAGTGGAAAAAAAAAAGGTTACCCACCATAATAAATTATTGAATGATAGTAACAATATCAAAACTTGTCGGCACAATGCCTATTTCCACAGACACAAAATGCAGCTTACAGTTCAAACTTACTGATTTATAGAAGCTGAAGTATTTGTCAACTTCAATATTGGTTGTAATTCTGCTATATGAATTAACCACTGATTAACTCAGAAGAAGTAGAATATGTAACAGCCTAATTTACCAACAGGTGGATTTCATCTGCTGAAAGACCTAATCCATTGTGACTGTTTTGCAATGAAAAATAACATACATAGGAACTCAAACAGTGAATTCATAGACATACCCAACTGTTCAAGTAGTATCACACATATTTCAAATCACTTTTCCAAACTGTAAGAGAAACCGCAGACTGTTATGGAATAAGAAGCATAAGCTTTTTGAGTCATATTTGACAAGGTATAAGCTATTGTACTTTCATTCCATGTATACTTATTAAAAGTGTCTTTCAAAATTTTTGACAAAATTTTTCCAGCTCTGGAATCCTCAACACAGAAAAGACATGGAACTGTTGGAATGGGTCCAGCAGAGGGCCACGAAGATGATAGAGGGATGGAGCACCTCTCCTATGGAGACCGGCTGAGGGAGCTGGGCTTGTTCATCCTGGAGAAGACAAGGCTCCAGGGAGACCTTATAGCAGCCTTCCAGTATCTGAAGGGAGCTACAGGAGAGCTGGAGAGGTGGAGAGGGACTCTTTGTCAGGAAGTGTAGTGACAGGGCAAGGGGTAACAGCTTTAAATTGGAAGAGGGGAGATGTAGATTAGATACTAGAAAGAAATTCTTTCCTGTGAGGGAGATGAGACACTTGAACAGGTTGCCCAGAGAAGCTGTGGATGCCCCATCCCTGGAAGTGTTTAAGGCCAGGCTGGATGGGGTTTTGAGCAACCTGTCCTAGTGGGAGGTGTCCCCTGCCCATGGCAGGGGTGGTTGGAACTTGATGGTCTTTAAGGTCCCTTCCAACTCTAACCATTCTATGATTCTATGACTTTGCATAGATGATATCAGAGAGAGCTTCTTTTATGCACTTTATTTTTCTGAAATTCTTAGCCATAGAATTCGGGATGTGCGCATAGTTCAGCCTGCATCATTTAAATGTAACACCCAAAATGAGGGTATCTTGAAAGTTTTTAGCACTTCAGATCCCTTTCAGCAATACAGTTGCAGCTAAATGATCAGTACAAAGACATTACCGTTGGCCTGAAAGACAAACATACAGAATCCTATAGACTCACGTGATTGATATTAATTTACTTGTGGAATTGGGCAGTGTTCCTAAACCTGAGAGGTAGATCCTAAATCCTGGCAGTACAGAGTAAATGACAAGATTTTTGTCCAGACTAATTGCTTAGTTCACAAGTGGAAGAATTTTTTTACTTTAATGTCTTTTATTAACCTTAAGATTGCCTTCAGAATAGGAAGTAAGTTGAGAATGCAGTTGCCCCTTCTATGAAATATTAAAACACTATTTAGCTTTGTCTGAAATTCTGCCTAGCTTTGGAAACTCATTTTCAATGGTCTGTAATTAAATAAAATGGTTTTGTTGCAATGCACTATAACTATGTGATACCACACTACATTTACATACCATTGTTTTACATATTATTTATAACGTACTCTGGTAATGAATTTGAATTCTGCATTTTCCTTTGCTCTCCTCCCAGTTGTTTTGCATGTTTAAAAATAAGTGGAGTGTATAGATCTCAAAACAGCTGCTGAACTTATGAAGACCAGGGCTACTACAATTGCGGCATCTTTTCATTCCAAGCAGATACTGTACGCAGAGCAGAAGGAAAACAGATTAAGTTATTGGAACATGTGCAAGAGATCTATTATATCCAGCATCTGTAACAGCTGAAAAAAAAATATCCTCGTCTAGATTTGCGGTTGGTGACAACTGGCATAACTAATGAGAATTCATCTGTCTTGAACAATTTCTTTGTAACATGACTTTGGACATTCAGTTTCCTTGATTTTTTTAAGCAACTGTTTTAAACACTACTTTGGGGTTTTTTTGGTTTTTTTCTTGTATCAACTACAACAGACCTGGGTGATGCCAATGGCATTGAAGCAACATACTTCATAGCCAGAAGGGTCCTGGGCAGGGAGACCTCTACCAGTGACTCACCACAGAACCCCTCAGGCAAGCTACTTGTGTTTGAGGTTACTGAGGTGGAAAACTGAGCAGAACGAGAAATGGGAGAAAGACCTCAATTAAATTTTAGTCTTGATTTGTTTTGGTTTTTTTTGACTACAAAAAGAACCACATAGAATCTATTTGTTTCATTTTTGAATGGGCTTTGTTGTAATTCTGCCATGACATGTTCTTCTGCCCGACCCCCACCTTTTTTCTGACGGAGGAGTTTGGAAGAAAACTGACTATATGTGGCAATCACAGAAAAATACTGCTGCTTCGATTTCTTGGGAGCTGCAATGTTCCTTTAAGTCACTGAAGCATTCATAAGGCAGAATTTACATGACAAGCAGGATTTGATCTTTCAAAGTCAAGATAAAAATACACATTATATAAAAATAGTGCCATAAAATAGGTCTAATATAAAAGACAGTAATTATTGGCCTAGGACAGTATACTTGATGCAATGTAGGCTAGACTAACGTTCTTATTAAAAATTGATGTTGGCAGTTTATGGTCAGAATTCATATGTCCATGCCACATTTCAGATACGTAAACTTAGTATCTTTTGTATCAATGGGAAATAGCTATCAAAACAGAAAGCAGTAAATAAACCCCAGAGATGTGCTAGTCCATCTGAATATGCTTTATTCGTATATCTTAAATAGTATTTGAGGGAGATAAGATTTCTGTATAATTTTTATTTCATCTTTATGCTCTAACACTGCCCAGAATGCCTGATCCAAATTAGACTGATGCAAAACACACATAAATATATGTTGGAAAAAAAAAAAAAAGAGGCGAAAATACACAAAGCTAAACATTTTTATTTTTTAAGGGAAAGGAAATGCAACAAAAGACCCAATTAAGTAAGCAGTCTGCTCCAAAGTGCTGAATGTTCACTATGTTTTACTGAAGCTGCCTCTGGTTATTCCCAGGAAACGCACCATCACCCCTGTTCACTGCTCATGTTCTCACAGCATGACAGCTGCCTCTCCAAGCACTGCATACCTAGCAAAGCACATTGATGGTGTTTGGAGAGAAACAAATCTTAGTGCCTTCATACTGCAGGCACTTCATTGGAGCTTTGGAAAGAGCTTCTTCACTAGGAAATTGCACCGAGGACCTGAGAGCCCCTGACTGTCCTTCCCTAGGAGAACTTCCTCTGCCAGTTACCATCTTTACTGCTATATTTGTAATAATTTTCCCCTTAGCGTGGTCTTTAGTTTGAAATTCTTTCTACTGAGGTCTTGCATGAACATTAAGAAGCCCAATAAAGTACAATTAATATATAAAAGTCCTATAATACAAATCTGTCCCAGAGCTTTCTTTCACTGAATGTTTTCTTTCCTTTAAAATTTCCTTGACACTTGAGAGAAAACTCTTAAGAGATGCCCTGGTACTGCAGCAACAAGAAATTTATACAAATATTAAAATTAGCACTGTTGCAGTCCAGAGTATGTGATTTCTGCTTGCTTTGTTAGTTGCATATGAAACACACTCTATACTCTTATTTTTCAGCCTACATAACCTTATGTGATTGAACGTTACATACTAATGTGCTTAAGCTCAGCTTGCTGCTCAAACATTCTTTTACTCATCAGCTTCTCTATGCAGTAGGAAAAATTATTATAGCAAAGAGGTATAGCATCTTACGTATAAGCAGCCAAGATACATAGCCTGAGCTCAGCAGAACTCGGCAGAAGCCACATGAAATATAAAGAAAACTTTCTTTTTTGTACAGAACTGGCTATATTATTTACATCTTCAGATGCTTACAGATGTGTTTACTGAGCAGTGCCACTGGCATCAGTTGATAGAGACAAAGGCCTGAAAATTAAGTGACACTTGCATTATGTAGTTGGCTATATTCTCTTTTTTTTCATCAAAAGTTTTACTTTCTACAGTAAGGGAATTAATTGGCAACATTTGGACAACCAAACTCAGGTTATCAGTTTGTTAACCAATATCTCTGCAAACAATACTCATTTTGGTCCTTACATAAATGAAAGATGAAAGATTGTCCTTTAGAGAAAAAAAATAATTAAAAATAATTGTGAATTCTAGAGAACGCACTTAATGTCACAAGTGAGCTGAAAGGATTTTGTTAAGCCACAAGCCAGCAATTCTTTGAGGTCACTCATCAGATGCTCCAGTAGGTATAATTTGTGTCCATATTGCTGAATAAAATAGCGACAGATCTCTGATTGTCTGTATGGCTTACTTACATTTTTCTGCAGAATGTGTCTCTTCAGGATGTACTTACGTGGTGAAGAATTTAAAGACTGACAGTCTGCCTGCATGGTAAGGCAGAGCTCTAAATTCTAAAGCCTGCACTCTGGGTCCGAAAACCTCACATAAAATTTTCAAAATTGCCAGTGCAGTCTCTCAAGTGCTAGACCCAAGAAAAAACCTCATGAGGTCACTGGTGGGTGTGCTCTGTGGGGGTGTCAAAACAGAGTGTTACAACAGCGTGGGTCTCCATGCACACACGACCTCATAGAGGTGTGTACAGTACTGTATGCCAGCTGTTTAAAAATAGGGGTTAACATGATTGACATTTTTGGGATTGCAAGGAAAAAGTGATAAATCAAATCAATTTATAGGTAAAGATAACAAATTTCAGAAAATTTATTTCTCTGTATTTATTTACTTTTTCATTGCTATTATCAACTTGACCTCTAGTATAAGTATGAATGAAAATATAAATTCTGAATAATAATCTTGGCTACTGTTAAACCATGAAAACCAAGCTATACTTTCTCCAGTGGTTGCATCCATATATTAATCTAAAAGAAATGTTATCATTGTCAAACATTAAAAAATATTAAATATTAAAATACTTCCATAAATTAATAAATTCTAATGACATGCTATGTTACAAAGAGAACAATTGGACTGCAAAAAATTTAATTATGTATAAAAACTTTTGGTTTTCAGTATTTCCCATATTTCATATCAGTATTACTTTCCTGTGACACTTACCTGCACTGTGACTTTCATGCAAGAGAATGAATGTTGGAGAATTTTGTGGTTCCATTTCTAGTTCGCTTTCTATTCCAGTCCCAAATATCATCTGAACACTTTGAAAATTGGAGGAAAAAACAAACAAAAACCAAGCTCCAAAATACCCCACGACAGCATCTCCCAAACTTGTATTTTGTCTGATTTGAGCTTGGGGGACTTGAATGAGCATCAAATTGAGACAAGTTCAGAGGCAGTCTGGTGGTAGCCTTTGTGGAAGTAAATTTCTTTGCAGAGCACGTACTTGGTTGCTCTGGCTGCTGCAGATGTGGTTCTCAAGATACCTGTAAACCAGGATCTAGGCTGTCGTTAGGAAGTTACAGATGGGAGACTTGGTGTTTATACTTCAGCTTTGGAATTACCAAAAGGTGCTCACCAGCCCTGTCTTTTGTAGTGGTTTGCTGTAGAAAAGACTGAGAGATCTGTATGAGTTGGAAGGTTATAGATCATAAGAAGAAAGCACTTCTCACCTCTGCTCCTCTCAGAACCCTAGAGAGCAAAATCCAGGACTTTTACCTTAGCCTGAGAAAGGGAAGATGGGGAGATTTCCATATGACTACCCAAGCTGAGACGTCTTTCTCAACATGTGCATTCACAGAGGGGATGAGTCGACCCTTTATTTGTTCTTTTGTACTTAGCTTTGCATGATAGAATCCCATCTTCAAAGAAGGTGATAAGAAAATGTACAGACATAATAAGGCAATTAAAAAGGGAAATGGATGTATGGTTTTAACATCTATTATTGTTCTCGAGTCAGCAACTTTTCATGCAGAAAATATTATCAGTTTTGAAGAAGGATTGAGGGGAGAGGATCACAAATTGATTTTAAATGGTTCCAAGAACAAAAGGTACTGGGTAGCTGACTGGATTATTATTTTTAAAGCTTACTGTGAATCAGGCAAGATCTAAAAATAAGAAAGATCTAGCTGAATGCAAAACACATACTGTGTTCATGAGAGGAATCTTGAAATACAATAAGATTATCAGCTGGTAATGAAATAAAGAAAAGAAATATAAGTTTGTGCCTGCTGTTCAGAATGTGAAAAATTGAATCATGACTGGCTTAAGTGAAATAAATACATCAAGTTCCTCCAGAGGACTCTGTGTATAAACAGTTGAAGTGATGGCATGTGGGGAGTATTACTCTACATTTCCCTAGGAGAAAGTAGCAGAGCATATATTTACTGTGATGCTATAATATTAAGTGCAATTTGTTAACTAGATCAGCTTTTCTGATTTTGGATAGAGAAAGCATACCTTTTTGGCTTGCAAGTGAAAGATTATGAAAGAGGAACGGCATTTAATAATTAAAGGCCTTTGAGGGGTTCAAAATCCCTTTGAATAGTCCCGTTAACAACACTGAGAGTTTGTCTTTGATATGAAAAGACTGTGTCTAGAACGTATGTATGATAATAAAATATTCAGCAATAAATTACCAGCAAGTTGGCAACTTAAAACAAAAAAAAAAAGGTTCACCTGGGCTTTTCCAGAGGTTGAACTACAGCATTTTCTTTCACCAAAGACCTGATGAAATATGAAGTGCTAAACATCCATAATTGTGGCCAAAGCAGAGTATTGCTACCTGAGAAAATCCAGGACTGGAATTCAACCACTTCTGAACCTCTGAAGGATAATATGGGGAAGTGTCAGCATTGCATTTACGTTTCTGTTTGCATCTCTTGTTTATCTCAAAAGCTTGCACTAAGTGAGAGGTGCAACTTCTGTCTCCTTGTTCCAGGTGACACTGCCTGATCACAGCAGGGGAGGAGCTCTGTGCAGCCAGCTCTGCTTTCTGCCTCTCTTCCAGCACTGCAACACAAGAAAATCATGTAGCTACGACAGAAACATCCAATAAACCAGATGACATTTGATTTCAGAGGCTCAAAACTAGTTTCTGTAACAGAAAAATGTTGTGTATTATGTCACTCTGATGCAGTGCATAAAGCAAAAGGATTAAAACAGGAATGGGCTAAAGCATACTCAGCCTGCACCCCAATCCTTCCTTGCCAGTTGCTCTAAGCTTTGTCTGCCCAGTTACCTTCTTCCTTGCCCTTGTGACTTTAGCTGCAAACCTCTGCAGCCTTCCACTTGCTCCCAGTATCTTTCAGCATATCTAAAACCCACTCACTCTCCCTTCTGCCTACCTCAGCATCTGTAAGGTTTTCAAATTTGCTTTGATCCTAAATTCAGGGATGATGATGCTGCAGGCCACTAGCTTGTTTGGTCACAGGTTATTCTGCTTCTGGTCCCCACTACTCTCCAGTGCCACTTGAGGATGAATAGCACCTCACCTTTGTTCTTTGAAGGACCTGGTGTTTGCAGCGTTTTGTTTCCTGTTGCTTTTTGCTCTAACAGCTTCATCTGATTTTGCTCTGTGCATTCAGGTTGGATAATAGCAAGACAGTCTGAAGTCTGCATATTTATAGGAAATAAAACAGATATCTTCCTCATTCTGCAGAATGGATAATAAAGCAAGTAACTAATAAATGTCTAATGGTTTCTTGAGTTTCCAGCCTTTGGCATGGCTTACTCAGATTTTTATCCCAGTAGGAGGAAAACACTGAATGGAGATTAATTTTTAAAAGAGAGTTCATTCAGATTGTATGGATCTCTGTTTTTCTGAAGTGTTCGTGTTCTTCAGAAAGCACATATTTTATATCACTCACTAAGCAAATAAAATAAATACTCTTGACCCACACTGTTCTTCAGATGTGAAAAAGGAAATGAAATCACACCTCCTCAGCTTTTTGTAATTCAAATTCTTCCCCTGAGGGGAGAGTTTAGGGAGAAGACCTATATACTCTGCACTCTCCTACTGTAGTTACACATAAATGAAGGAAGCTCTTTCATTAAAAGCCCAACCAACACCCCGGAATCATGTACCTTGTTTTCTTTTTATAAGTTTTGTTAGAATTTCTTTCAGTTATTAAATCTCACATTTTCCCAACAAACATACTAAGGAGGAACTAGGAAATAAAATAGCTAAAATATGGAAAAAAAAATTAGTGATTTTTATTCTCTTGCAAGGAGGGGATCATTTTTCTGATTACTGCAACTGTGCTTGTGAGTAAACAAATAATACAGCCATCAGTAAAAAGATCAGATGAAAAGTGATAACAAATGAGTTGAGAAACAGCATCCAAGTCAGAAAGAGCCTTGGCATTAATTCTAACAGAAACAAATCCAAGGTTGGTAAATTCCTATTAGGCCTTTTTTTATGAGCTCCATCTGCAACTTCTCTCATGATTAATCTAACATGACATCTTGATGAGATGATATGAACTTTCAAGCAAAGAGCAAACCTAAGAGTACTGGCATGGTTTTCTGTCTTACTTGTCAAATCCTGGATGCTGAGAGAGCTTGTAGAAAAGTTACATGTGTGCATAAAGATTTACATGTTACTTTTTTTCTATTAGAATGTGAAATAAGATATTGATTGCTGAGTTTTCTGGAGTTGTTGGATTTCTAATTAGATTACATATACGTAACAAATCAGAACAATTAAAAATTCAGCACATAGACAGCTTAACAGGGCATAAATCCTGGACATGGTAAGAATTAGAAGTAATCAAATGCAAGCTAAGATTTTTGAAGTTGTCTAAGCTGCAGGAACAAGTCACCTTGTGATGTTCGGTTACTTACACATGGACTGGACATCTGCCACAGAAAAGTGTTGATCTATAGGACATTTACATACATTTCTTGCCTAGGGCTCATACCTAAATTCCTAGTAGGTAATATGGAGATCATTTGCCACAGGAACAAAAACAAAACTCTAAAGACCAGTCTTGATAACCCTAGCTACATCTTTTGTAACATGAGAGATTTCATGGGAGTTCTTTTTAATTTCTATGAAAGTAAATGTGGGTTCAAGTTAAGCAAATTCTTTCAGCAATTTAATTCAGTTTATCAGTCAATGAAGGTATATGCCTGGTGAATATCTAACCTTTTTGCCTACAAACAGCATTTGCAAATTCCTACTTCAAAATATTTTCTGAAGGTGTTCTGATAAAACCAAACATTTTTGAGGTTTAAAGTTATTTCATTATCAGAAAAGATAGAGTGATAGGTAGATATTGAATCTTCTATTGATGGATTAAAAAAAAAATCGACATGCAAAGTTATGTTCTGCATATAGTAAATCTTCCTAGAAACAGCTTCATTTTGGGGCACAGCTGAAGTTTTGCTCTCTGCTTACAAAGATGAAAACTTTCTGGGAAAGTGAAGTTATCAAAACCAAGATATTCAAAATTTGTCTACATAAAATGTAGAGAAATATATCCTAATTAAATAGTTCAGGCCTTTCTGCTTCAGGCAGTGTCAACATACCGTTCTCCAGGCAAATTGCAAACTGACAGCCTTGACATAGGTTTCTCCACAATACTTAAGTGGTGGGACATATACTCTGTGAACTGCATGGTATGGAAAGCTATGACTTCCCATATGCTTCTGTGTCCCCATAGAAGAATTCACTTCCCCACATCCCCTGTCTTGCAGCATGGCAAGCCCCAGTTGGTAAGATGACAAGGGAAGTCAAGGGAGGTGATTCTGCCCCTCTGCTCTGCTTTGGTGAGACCCTACCTGGAGTACCACATGCAACTCTGGAGCCCTCAGTAAAGGGAAGACACTGACCTGTTGGAGTCCATCCAGAGGAGAGGGATGAAACACCTCTTTTATGAAGACAGGCTGACACAGTTGGTGTTATGCCAATTGCCTGGAGAAGACTCTGGGGAGACCTCACCATGGCCTTTCAGTACTTAAAGGGGGCTTATAAGAAAGATGGGAACAAATTTTTTAGAAGGGCCTGTTGCCATAGGACAAGACTCAGACTAGATATAAGGAAGGTCTTTTTCTGATCAGGGTGGTGAAACACTGGGACAGGTTGCCCAGAGTTGTAGGTGTGCCATCCCTCAAAACATTCAAGGTCAGTTTGAATGGGGCAACCTGACGTAGTTGAAGATGTCCTTGCTTATTGCAGGGTGGTTGAATTAGGTGACCTTTAAAGGTCACTTCAAACTCAAACTATTCTATGATCCTATTACAAAGTAGTAAGAAAGAGAAAACCTGCCATAAAAATTTTCAAGAAGAGCTTACAAAATTCAGAACTAGTTGTGGAAGGAAGTACTAAATTTTGGACAGATAGGCTAAAACTTGTTCTTGTGATGCTTTGGTGATTCAGCAAGTGCCAACTTCTGTTCCAGGGTGCACATGTGGCCTCTCCATCTCTTAGAAATGAGAACAAGCAAAAAGAAAAGGCAGCTTATTTGGGAAGGGCTTCTTAAAACAAAAAAAAAAAATAACTTTTAAAGCTTTGTTCTTTTTTCCTTTGGGAAAACAGAAAATCCCCCAAACTGACCTCTAGATTTGAAGGTACTTGGTTTCTTATTACGTTATATGACCCATTATATTAATTAATTTGTCATCTCTGATGAGCATAGAGGATATGAACTCAGAAAAGATGCTGAAAAGTAATTGCTTACAAATATGTTGTCTGTATTGAAGAGCACAGCTATCACAGCTGCTTCCCTCACTCTGCTTTTGTGCAGTTTCACAAGGAGCTGACTAAAGAACATGAGGTAAATGTAGAATATAAACTCCAACTCATTTTGGTGAAACACAGGGACTACAATTTAATATGAAATATCAGCTGGTAAGGGAGAATGCCTGCTGGTGAAGAACAATCACCCAAGCTCTACCTCTGCCTTTTACCTCACTAAGTGACTCAACAGCTATGAATACTAAGTACAAGTTGACCTCTTATAGTAAAGCTTTTAACAATAGTAGGATTTGTATCTAAAAATAAAACATCAGTTTCTTGGGGTTTTGGGGAGTATGTTTTACTATCCATCCAATTTTATACAGAATGATTTAAGTTGTTTGAATTAAAACTGGCACCTTCAACCTCTGTTAGCATCCAGTTGGTAATAGCCACTGATAGGCACTGTCCTCATTTTCTAATGTCTACAGAAAAGGGTCTGTTATGAGACAGAAAAGCTGGAAGACTAAAGCCCAAGGCTAACAAGACCCATTGGTTAATAGAAGTTGCAATTTTACTTCTCACGAAGCTCTAGATCAGCACCTGGAACTGCTCAAGTTTGTGAGACCATAGGAAGGCAGATGAAAAGGCACCCAATGGGAAATTCTTACTTGTATATAGAGATATATATGTGTGTTCTTTTTTTATAGATTACTTTGCAAATGAAATAATTAATCATATTTGCTGGTTTCCAGATCTTTGTTGTTATCTAAAAGTGAGCAATTTCGGTTTTTTCATTTCCTTCCTGTACTACATGTTTTTTTCCAGCCAAATTGAAACTGTTCCTTAACACAGTTTCTCCAGCTCAGGGGAGCTAAACATACCAAGGGGATAGGGGAGCTGGGATTTCTTTACATTCACTGTGTTCTATTCTTGGACCTGTGAATCCCAGGGTAGGAGAAATCAGCTTATCTGGCCCAAGCCTCGGTGGGTCTATAGCATCTTTCCCCTGTTTGTTTCTCAGCCAGGATAGCCATTCTCCCCTACAGGGGTCAAGAGATAAAATAGATTTTAAATTCTCCATTTTAAAGATGAAGGAGCAATTGCTGGTAGAGCAGTCATGTGGCTGGGGCAAGGGACGAGTAGGAGAGGAGAGTGGACTTGGTTGCGCTGGGCTGCGCCACTTCTTTTTATGTTATTCAAAGTGTTCTCATGTTTGTTACAGAGTTCTAGCTAAATCTCTTCAGGGAACTAGTTTTTATTTATACATCTCAATCATTATTGTACAAAGCCCTGCGGTAAAAATCTCTGGGTCATCATTTCAGGACCTACTTGTTTTCCTGAAACAGTGAATCTAAAGTATGTATATATATAGGGAATTTCCCTGGATTAAATTTGATGTAAACATGACTTTTGAAAATCAGAGATAACATACCCATGAATAAGCTTATTCTTAAAATTAAATAAAGAAATATATATAACTAATTCAATAACTGTGACTACAGCAGTGCTTAATATTTTGTAGCCATTTTGAGGTTATTTAAATAGACAGTTAGCAGGTTATCCACAAAATCTAAGTGAGCTTCTCAATATTCAGTTTTCATTTGGCACTTATCTATACTTTTTCAGTAAGATTTTTTTTCCTGAAAGATATAAAAAGTTATATCAGCTGTAAAAACATGTTTGCTAGTTCATTTTATCTCTGGAGAAAATTTAAGACCTGCATGGCAAACTCTGCATGAATAGGCCAGAACAGTTTTGCATTAATTTCCCCTTTCCCCTTCTCCCTCTCTTCTTACTGGCTCAACACTATTTAGACTTAGCAAATAAGACTAAAAGACTTAGTAAATAAGACTAAACGGGACCTAGTATATAAAACTTCCACAGCTAAAAGGGACAAAGATATTAAGTGCTATCATACAACCTAAGCTGAGTTAATTACTTTTTATCTTACATTGTCATTTGTATTATGTAGTAACTATACAGTATTATCACTGAGGTAGTTTTCAAATTAATTCTTTTATAGAGGGTGTCAGGTAAGTGTGCCACACCAGCTTGACACATGGGAAAAGTTATAAGAACCAGTCTGGATTAAAGATCAAGTTGGAAAGGGATGATCTTTGCAACGGTTTCATTGTCTTTTAATGCTGACGGGCTGACATTAGCAAGTTGAGACTGTGTTGGTCAAAAAATACTTGCCAGCTAATCTTTTTGCTAATCTTAATATGTACGCATAACCTTTCTGCCACATGTCATATGGCAGCAAAGGCCACAGTTAATTAGTGAGAGTTTTCTCCTAAAGGCCAAGAAACATTGCAGGCTTCCTTGCATGCTTTCAATAAAAGCACTTTCCTACCTGCCAATACTGAGATGCAGTACCACACTTTTTTAGAGTCTAGGTGGACAAAATTTGTATAGAGACAAATATCACAATAAAATATAGAAATAAGAGAAATTTAGACTCTAGGCCTACTAAAGAGCTTTCTGAGCATGAAGAGACTTCTGTGCACAGAGCATGAGGAATATCAACTCTTGCCATAGTTTTTCTATGACTCAAACCTTGAATGTTTCCTAATAGCTGCCTCCACAGAAGCCGCCTTCATAATATCTCTTTAGTGGGCAGAGAAATACAAACGCAGGGGAAACTTTACCCAGGATCAGTTTCTTCAGTTTCCAGTGTCTCCACTGGTGTAGTGGAGAAATCAAAGCTAAAAACAGGTAAATGGTGTTTGAAAATTTTCAATTAAGTTTATTTCTTGTATAGACAATAAAAGTCAGCTTACCCACTGTGTTTTTCTGTCGTCACTCCACTACTCTCCAACCTGGTCCTCAAGTTTCACTCGATCCTTCATTCATATGCTTCAGTCTATTTCCAACAATGTAATAATTATTTTGCAAGATGGATGTAATGGTAGAATAATGGACTGCTTGAAATGGGCTGTCAGCAAGGTACTGCTCTGAAAAACTAGAGACAAAAATATCTAGGAAACATACATACTAACAGAGTAGATTTTAATTACAAATCAAATTAAAAGAATTAGCAACTGAAAGGGATAATAAAAATAAATATTACAGCCAATTTAACTTTCTTTTGGTCAAGGTTTTAAGCTTTCTTTATCAAAATAAAGATTTATATCATAAGATGGAGAGTTTTCTTGAAAAGTCACAGCTTTTTAACTTCAAATATTTGTAGCCTTTAAATTATCAGTATTTCAACAAACCTACCTCCCCAAATATTTTTTTTAAGAGAAGTAAAGAAGAAGGGAGAAAAAAATTGAATAATTTGAATTTTTAAAAATGAGAAAGAAATGCCTGGGATTCCAGTAGGTTGAAGAACATGTCCCAGGGGGAAAGCGTGGAAGCAGCACAATGTACAAGAGTGTGGTTGTGCAGCGTGTGTCCGCAGTGTCTCCCCACAGAGCGCAGAGAAATTGCAGAGATTGATGCTAATAGACAGGGGGTCTCTGTTTGCGTGCAGCTGCACTTGCTACAGCTGTTACACAGGTTCTTTGCCTGCCCACCACCTCCTATCCTGAACAGCACACCGCCTCCAGGAACCAGTTCACTTCCTTCTGTGCAGCTCTGCCATAATTAGGTCCACTATGCTACTGGAGAAGCAAAGTATCCAATTTAATATCTGTGACAGTTCAGATTAGGGTGGATATATGACCTAGACTGAAAACCACATACAGAAATAAAAGCAAAAGACTAGAAAAAATAAAATAGTATCTTACTTTTAAGAAAAATGCAATTATGTCCAGCTTTGACTAACACCCATTTACGTTTCTATTGTAATACCTCTTTTAGCTTCCCGCTGCAAATAAATATCTTAACACTATATATAAAAAATTGACATACAACTGATCCACAAAAAGTTCTTCTCTTTTCCAACGTCATTGCAGTATTTTTCTTCACACATCTCTTTCACTAAAGATAGTCCCTTTCCTAAATATCTAAGTTCACTGACTGTAATTTAAATATCTCCAATCCTCATTAATTTGCAGTTGGAAAATTAGGCCAGATCTGTGTTCCTGCTAATGTAAAAATATTGCCTTCAGTAAAATCAAAAGAATTTTAATGACATTTCTTTACGTAAATAAAGCAGTCATGCAGTTCTTTTTTCCTGTTCTATTTTCATTGTGCTGGTTAAGGAGTGGGAATATACCCTTATAATCGAGCATGATTTATATAATATGCTAATACGTAAGTGGTGGCTCATCATCAGCAACGTGAACTTTGAGAACTCTGTAAAGAGTGCAATGAGGACAGGGGTTTTTTTGTGGGTTTCCAGTGCCCTCTACAAAGAACTGTGTTTCACAATTGTTTGCAGAGATGTTATGCTGCCTCAGCTGTGTGAGGCTGGCTTTCTTGCCTGTACAGACAGGAATAGGTCTAATAATCTTGTGGAGCTCTTTTATGTTCATATTTGTAGTTTCAAGACTCATGTATATTTTGTCATAATGTTTTCATAATATTTCTTTTTCTGGTACACATGGAGAAGAAAAAATATATTTTTTTTTTGGAGGAAAAGGAACACTTTAAAGCCAAAGTGAATATAGGAGGGAAGGAGGGTTTTGTGTTAAGGACTCAGTAATTTCAGTTCAGTTCTCAGTAGGCTACAGAATTGCTAAGTAGCCTGAAGCCTCAACTCTTCATTTGTCAAAAGTCATTGCAAGAGGGCAAACAGCATTTAGGCAACTGAATTCTGCCCCTGATCATGCAATTCAAAGGAGCATATGGAGCAATCTGTCTCGAAATGCTGAACAGCTAGTGGAGAGCTGGATCACCCTCTGCTCTCCACCAACTGTTGAGTGGATCTTCATTGGCTGTAACAGGAATTTAGGCACATAGAGACATCATCTTGTAGAAATTTTGACTTATGTGCCTTAACTCTGAGGTTTTCCAGCAGTTTTTGATGTGCTGAAGTCAGGCAACCTGTCACCCTCTGTTTCATTTTCCTCATCTATGAATGAAAACAGCAAGTACTACTGCAAAGCAGTATTTTATTCTACTTTAATTAGTATAAGAACTTCTCTCTGTGGTAAGTAATTTGGGTAAAACTGTTCTCTTCTGCAAAAACATTCTTCATTGGAGGAATTCCCCTCAGTCTCATCCTGTAAATTAGTGCTTCGGTGAGGAAAGGATGAGTCCCCCTTTCTGAGAATTAGGCATACCGCCTTTTCCACTTGGTACACAGTTCTGCACATAAAGATTTTAAACTTAGCCAAATACTTTTAATATGCAGATTTAAAGTATCTTTAATACAATACTGGGATTTTTTTTTGGTACTGAAATACAGTAATACTTCATACCTCACCTTCCCTTCTCAGTTTTGTTTGAAAATGTTTTTCACATCTTTTCTGTTTAAATGTAATCCTTAGTGATAACCTATTAATCTTCACAAATATTAACCTCCCCTAGCTGATTATCAATAGAAAGAATAGGAGGGAAAAATTGTGGTTTTATGAGTTATCCTAGAAGGAAATGTGCCCAAGGAGTTATGACCAAGACAGAAAAACATCATAACACACTGTTGGTTGCGTGGGTATCTTGCTAGAAAAATAATATACCACAGTTGAGGTAATTACTACATCTGTGTGTGATCTATCAAGACGCAGTAATTATAAAAAGCTGCTGTCTGGAAAATTCCCATCTTCTTATCGCTCCTCCAATTTGATTATTAGTAGAAACCTAAATAATTTATACAATTGAAAATTCATTTTTTTTTAGGCTTTCTTTTCAGTAAAGTACCATGTCAAGCTAGATGATAAGTACTCATCCCTCCAGATTAATCAAATTGCAGTGATCTCCAGGATGCAAAGATTTCATTTTCTTTGGCTGGTGGATTCCAACTACCAAGAGATTCATCACTGCAAATTATGCACTTGCAAACAAAACAAAACAGGATGAAAGCTAATCACCATTTAAGATATCTGTTCCTAAACAGATGTTTGAAAAACTAACGGCTTCATTGCCCTTCATGATGCTGTCCGCAGTTTTTACAATGTCACAGCAAGACTCTGACATGTTGGGTTGCTGTAACATGCTTGTTCAGTACCTGCTTGCTCTGGCCAAAGCACAGGAGGTTGACTCTGTTGGGGAGAAATACACAAGTAACCAAACACAATGCTTCAGCTTCTCAAATCTTATGTTGGCCACACCAACCACTCTCTTCTTGTTAAAGCCAGGCCATTGTGCCACAGAGAATGCAAGATCATGATATTGTAAAGATGAGATAACCTCTACTTTGTACTGAGGCTGTCTAAAGGTTGTTGGAGACATTTAATTCAAATTTTGGGAGCACGTTTATTATCCTTTCTTGATCCCATTTACTCTCTGCTCTGAAGTTCTTAGAAGTTAAAAAGTTTCCCAAAGCAGCCAATACTTTCCCAAAGCAGTCACTTAAAACTGAGCAGAAAAAAACTAAAACTCTCCCATGTCAGTGAGCACCATCACTCTCATTCTCAAAGGCAGTGAGAAAAATCCTGCTAGTACATGCATTAAAAATAGATATAGTATTCACCATCAGCTTAACTTTTGTCCCTCATGCTTAGCTTTAGATGCCGAGCTGACAGTATGAAGATATCAGTTTATCAAAATTTAGTTCAGATGTTGTTGAACTAAAATTTCTGGCTGATGATAAATGGAGAAATCCTCTTTACGCATGTGGCTCATGCACACGGACATACACACATAAGTGTATGAGATTAAACTTTTAAAATTAGTTCCCACCCAAACTAACCTAAAGTGTGGAAAATTTCTGCTCCTAATAAATTTAATACAATTAGAAGCAAACAGGAGCAAAAGAGTTGCATTGCAACAACAGATAAAGGAATGTCAGTTTTGTCTATAACACTCACTGCGTTTATCACCACAGAGATCTTAAACAGAGTGAATCAACAGGCAAGTACATCTTAATAGAGAAAATGCAAATGTGTAAGGATCATAAAGTTCTGCTTACCACATTATGAAAAGCATCCTCCCCCCTCTAGGTCTGCACTGAATTCAATGCTCTTGGGGAGCATCAGGCAATTTGTAAATCCCAAATGGTGTAAGGCATGAGGTAGGTGCTGCAGTGCTCAACTCCAGCAAGATAGCAATGCTTTTGGGTAGAAAGAACAGCAGACTTTTCAGCATTTATGCATATTTACAAGTTAAAACTTTGGCACTACAGCATGCTTAAATGTGCTAGGCAGAAGCTAGAAGTTCTATTACTTCTGTTAATGTGCACTATTGTTCTTAACAGCCCTATGTATATTAACATTTGCTTAAACCACTATAATTTATCTGTTTAAAACTGACCTGTTGGGTAATACAAGCAACTTGTTTCAGGAATAGTTTGTTAAGACATGTGCTTGCTAAACATTTGGTTCTTAAGCCAAAAATCTGACAATTATAGAAGGGTAGACAATTCCCCCAACCCCTTTAAATACAATTAATACATTGAAGTCCTTTATCTTCAAAGTAGTCAGCCACATAGTCATCCTCCATACAGTTTTTCAGACTACACAGCTGACCTAATGAGGGTGCAGTGGTTACGAGAGCAACAGAGAGACAGAAAGCAATGTATTTAAAAGGCTTTATAGACAAAGCAGCCCCAATGAGATGGAGACTGTGCATTCTAGAAAGTACAAGACTATCTGTGCTACCTGTGCATAGGAGTACATTGAGAGGCATTTTCAGGCAGACATCATCAATAGCTAAAGTGTTTGTCCACTGCAGCTGCTGAAGCTCTTATACTTCCAGTTCAACCTGGTCAGATGCAAAAACTATTCAGAAAGAGGATTCCAAATAGAACAACAACAAAAAAATACTAATGCAATTTTGTCAAACACAGGACAACTGATGATATTACATGTTACGTCATCTGCCCTAGAGGCCAGGAAGAGTTTTCTACCTTCTTAATTTCTTTGCCGTCAAGACTAAAATCAGAGGAAAAAGGCTCAGAGAAAAAAAATAATTCTTTCCTGTCTCTAAATGTATAATTCAGGACAAAAAAAAATATCCATGGGGATTCTTCAATGATTGGACATCAAAGTCAAACTGAGTATATGGAAAAAAACAGAATTTGCCTGAGGCAACTCAAGGTGCCAAGCCATTGAGCAAACCTGATGAGAAATTCCCCTCATGTCAGCTCAGTGGAAAGTATTGTGTGAGCAAAGTTGTTTACTGAATTGCAAAATGGCATGTGCTCTCACTCTTACTATTCACTGTGAAATTATGCGTATTTTGGCCCAATAACCTTTACTGTGCAACAGAAAACTTCTCAAGTATTTGTTATGAAAGTGTGGGCCAGATGCCTCATTTATCAACAGATATAAAAAAATATCAAAAACTGAGGTGTATATTTCTTGGAGCAAAGAAGATACTTTATAGTTTTATAGATACTTGAAGACAGCGTGTGGTACCTAAAATTTAATCAAGGGGCAAAAATTGCTTTTTTAAAAAATGTGTCTTGTGTGAATGAAAAGAAATAGCCACATGATGGCAGCAGAATACACAACATGAGGAAGAGCCTGGTGCCCCTTTTCATGCCCAACTAGGAGAATCTGAGGGAAAGGCAGGGTGATACCTTCAACTGTTTTTACAGGGAGTGTTCTCTACTTGCCTAGGTTCACACAGGAGCAGAACCAAGAGGAAATCTGTCACTGTGAAGTTAAGAAACTACACTGTTGAATGCAGTAGTTCATCAAGGATGTAGCAGTAGTTCATCAAGGACCAACAGATGTAAAAAGTGGAGCACTTGCAAGCAGGAAATAACATCTCCTGTGCACCTTGATACACGTGATTGCAAAGGAGCAGGCTAATGAACCACATGCTATCCAGTTGTGAAAGACATCAGAGCTACACTTCAGTGTTCCCAACTCTTTGTTGGTCCATCAAATAACAAACTGACGTTACATGCTGTTGCATAACTGGGGTTACATAGGTCACTAGTACATACACAAAAGCAGCTAACAAAAGGACAGCGAAGAAAGATGTTTCAATTAAGGGACAGAAAAGTCCTCCAGATTTCTGGTCTCTTCTGGGTGGACTCGTGGAAAGAAATATCTCAAATGTTACCATAAATTGATATATTTTATTCTATTACTACCTTACACCTTTTATTTTTCTTTTTATTTTCTGTCTGTGCTCAGTAGCCTTAACTTATTTCTTGTCCAGCTCCCACAGTTTTGTTTCTTCTGAACCCTTAGTCAACAAGTTTTATTGCTTCAGGCTCTCACTTCTGCACACCTGTCCTGTGATAAGGAACCTCGCTTGTATTATTCACACGTTATCCTCATAACAAGAAATATCAATCTACCAACAGACATATGGACATTAGCAAACTGCTTCACTGGACTGGAATAGGCTTAGTGAGATAAGGAGTACCTGAAGTGCTTTCTCCCTCTCTCCTTGCCAGTCTTCTCACCCTGTACCCTCTACACCCCCCTCACCTCTAGTTTATCTGATATTCCTGGTCAGACATTGATGGAGGTTGCTACACAAGGTGGCACTGGGATTCTCTTTTCTCCTCAACTCATATCCCCAAGATCTGAGCAACTCTGACATCTAATAATCTTATCTGGTATCACCTGCAACTGTAAATCACAGCACCACTTCGCGTAATTCATCAGTCTTGCTTGCAGTTGCCCTCAGGTGATGCACAAGTGCTATGTTGCCGATTATCACAAATTCTCAAGACAGCCTTGGGACACAGCAATTCAAAACAATCAGAAAGAGAGAATTTGTTACATAATGTGCAAGGCAAGGTGTCAAACCTTTCCCATGGGATGCTTTGGAGGCTAAAAGCTTGAATCGGTTAAATACACAACTGGCCAAATTAATGGAATAAAGAGCTGTGAAGACTATGAAATGCAAAATTATCACCTGAGCTGCAGGTCACTGCAGAGGAGGAGACAACCTGGAGAATAATCACTGTATGGTCACCCTGGTCTTATAATTAAGAAGTTCTTGTGAGCCATTTTCTGAGAAAGTTTATGGACTAGGTGGACCTCTGTATAGGCATTTGTATTTTCTTATAGTCTTATAAAACACTTGGGAATTCTTTCCCTCAGAAACCCAACTTTTGAAACGTCTATGTGATTTTTTTTTTGAGGACACTAAAAAATGTGAATTTAGTGATTTTTGTCTCCTGATGTTTGGATCTTAACCGACACTGATGTTTTGTAATAAGAATCACTGGTACAGGACAATGGATTAAGTGAGCAACCGGGAAGAAAGAGTTAGAAACCATCTACAATTTGTTAACTGAAAATACTTTTTATGTTTAAAAACATGTAAATGGATGCAGTAACTTAAATCTCTCTTATTTAAAACATAATGTTAAAGGGCATAAAAAAGCACCCCCAGTTTTCTCTCATACACAGGTTGCTTTCTTGTGCAGGTTCCTGTGATTTAGAGGTTCCACCTAGTTTACAAGCTTTGAACCTCTTCCTACCTATCAAAATGTGTTGTAAGGATTATCTTTGGAGAAATGAGATTTCAGACAAAGAAAGCAGTGTGTATTTGGGTGCAGCGGCCAGGGGTTAAAAAGTCAGATATGACAACTGAAAAAGCAATCGTTGACAGAATTCCTTCTGTAGAAAATATATCTGACAACATTTCCTAAGGTACTAATGCAAGGCTGCTTTAGTTTGAGGCAGCTCAGGCCCATGCAGCCACTTGCTCACTCCTAAACAGGGAGGATGGGGAAGAGAATTGGAAGGGAAAAAGTGAGGAAACTCATGGGTTGAGATAAAGACAGTTTTATGGGTAAAGCAAAACCTGAACACACAAGTAAAGCAAAACAAGGAATTCATTCACTGCTTCTCATTGGCAAGCAGATGTTCAGCCATCCCCAAAAATTTTGGGCGTCTATACATAATGTTTACTTGGGAAGACAGCAGAACTCCCTTCCTCCATCTTCCCTTCCTCCTTCTTCCACCATCTTCTATTGCTGAGCACAATATTTTACAGTATGGAATATTTTTTTGGTCAGTTGGGGTCAGCAGTCCCAGCTCTGTCCCCTCACAACCTCTAAAACATCCCTGTGTCATCAACACTGTTTTCATCATAAATCCAAAACATAGCACCATATGAGCTACTGTGAAGAAATCTAACTCTACCCCAGCAAACCTAGTACAGGGGGACATTCTTAAGAATGGTGGGGTTTTTTTATTCTTTTTCACTCTATAGAGACAGGTTTTCAGCAGTATGGTTTTCTTTTTCATGGGCTGAAGCTGAAGTAGAGATTATTTTATCTTTTTTTTCCCTCACAGTAAGTACATGGATGTTTCAGAAGTTTCACTAATTGGCCTGAACACTTCCAATGGAGTGTAATCGCTATGGATTCAAATGATAATTGGGCATGTTAAGTTACACTGTAAATCTCCCAAAATGTATCAAATATGGATGATACGGAGATGACTTGTTGATGTAGCATATCTAAGCCAATGTTTAAGAACCCACCTAATGTGGAAACACCAGGCTGAGATCTATTTGGCTATATATATATGTGTAAAATGTTATACATATCATATACATTTTGCTGATAGTTCGAGCATTCAGTTAATTTCTCTATGAAAGATGAATAAATTTGGAACATCAACATATGCAAAGACGACATACATAGATTTCCATTAGAAAAATAAGTTTGTTACTAAATTCAACTCTAGGCTGTTTATGAATACAGCGGATATTGTCTCAATACCTGAATATTTCCTTTTAATGAGGGACATTTTTGTTAAGAGGGAGATTATGAGTATATCCAATACAGAAGAGTTCAGCTTGCTAATGCTTATAGTTTTCAAATGGTCTGTTCATATGTCTAAGTAGATAATTAATAAAAGATGAATAGCACAATATCAAAAGACATCTGTGTTAGCTGCAGAAATATAATGAAGGCAATTTAGTAAGTTTCAGAACAAAACCCACAAATATTTTCTCAGTTCAAAAGACCCAAGTGAATCTTCAATAAGAATCTTCTTAACTCACTGCAATGGTTTGCACATATGGTACTTTCTACCCACAAACTTCTTAAAATGCTTCTTAGGGACATGGATTGTACTACAGGTGTATTTTTAAATGTCGTCATAAAAAATAGGATAAACAGCTCATCAGTCAGCCAGAACAGTGAACAAAAGGGGCTTTAGTTCACAGAATGATCTAATCTTTAAGTGTCCTATTTGGCAAGGGCACATGGAACTCTATCTTTGGTTGTGAAAACATGTGAGTCCTTTATAAAGTCAAGGAAAAAAGTGATCAGTAACAGGGTTTGCCTGTGGTCACGGTGTTGGAAACTAGTAACGGGCAATTTTGAAAAGAAGCCCATTCCAGTTTCTGTAATACTCAGTGAAAGAAAAATCCTTTGCTTATTCCTATAATGGTCTGGATCAAGCTTAGTGTTTGAATAGAGATCCTTTGATTTTGGATTTTTATTAGAAGTCTTGGATTTTATCTGGCTCTTCAGCACATGAAAATCTTCCCGCAACAACATGGTGGTACAGACCAGTGATTTTGCAACATTTTCCTCCAAATCAGTTCAGAAAATTGAAAAGGAGAAGGAAAGATTTAAACTGATTTAATTTAGGTAGTAATCAGCACTCTAGGACTATATTAATTAGCTTAAAATATTTGTGCAATAGTATAAGATGCTGTATGTTATAAACAATGTCTTTTAGGAATTACTATTCCTCCTGAATCAACAAAATCCATAGAATTACACTATGAAATTAGGAGGTAGCATATTCAAAACCAGTAAAAGTGAATACTTTCTCATGATATCAATAACTGGACTCCATTACTTATTGCCAAAGGAAACACTGGAGGGAAAAACATAATAGTGAGAGGTAAAAAGAAATTGTGCATTCACACAGAGCACAAAAATTCCAGAGTTATAAATGTTATTGCTAAAAATATATTCTAGAAGAGATTAAAACAAGGTTTGGGGCTCTAACCAGTATCTCACTAATGAATAACATGATGAAACTTAATGTATGGAGGCTGCTTATTGTTCCAAACTATATCTAGAATAGCCCTCTTGAAAACTATAGATTAACAGGACTTTTACTAAGCAAGACAGTTCTACAATAATCATATATAAGAACTGTTTGGAAACCGGCTCATTGTTTCATAGTGACAGTTTTCTATAAGTGACATTTTGATATATTTCTCCTGACTACAGGGAGAGGAGAGGGAAATATAACAATCTGGGAGAGATAGTCCAAGGTTAATCCAATTCTAGTTTTACTCATTTATACTTTTGGGAGTGTGGGTCTTGGGACGGGGTGGATGCCCTTTATAGAAATAGCTTGAGAGGCTCTGACTCACATTGTTGTTATGAGTCACAATAACACTGGCAAGGACTACTAATTAGTTAACTGTATTAATTTTATACAAAAGCAATAGAAACATGATAATATGCTTTCACAAAAATAGCGTAAGCATACGAATAATAGCTTAATTCAAATGTGTTACCCTGTACAATCAAATAGCATAAGCTGATTTAAAAAACAAAACAAACCAGTCTCAGGCTGTTGTTCACAAGGAATGTAATCTTCTTGTTGGCTCCTAATTTGGAGCTACTTAAGTTGCTAAATTTCCTTCTGAGTGTGAGGGGTTGAGTAGTCTCATGCAAATACCTCTGAAATAAAATGGTTTGGTTTGGACATTTTAAAGTACTTTTTTTGTTGTTGTTTTGCTTTTTCATTTAAAAATTAACCCAAAAATGTAACCATTCTGTCTTATTTTGTGAATAATTCAGAGAATTAGATGTAGCAGGGAGTCCAGTATAAGTTTTAATAAGATGTAACATGCTGAATGCATTTTCAGTTGCTGGAGATGGATTTAGAAACTCCTTAAAGAATATGCAGTTACTCGAGAGATGTGAAAGTATCTGAGGTACCAACAAATCTTTCCTGCATAATCAGAGAAAGTTGGAAGCATACTCAACCCACCTGCTCTCAGTCTTCAAGATTGCTAAAATGGCACCAAAATCCCCAGCTCCCTAAGCTTATAATTTACTTTCTCATAAGTTTGTAACTCAGTAGTCTTTAAAACTGTGTCTAGAACTTGATATTTAAACAAGGTTTATTATATGAATACAAATACCCATTATAGAACAATGTATAATCTGTAACAATCTTGGGTTCAGATTCACATTTTACTGACTGTTAAAGAGCAAATAACATTAATTTAATCTTATTTTGTGTTAAATATTTTTCAGGTTCATGAAAGTGCTATAAAAATCAGATTTGGATTATCGTAGTCAGTGGAATACCTAATTGATCACCAAAAAAAAATCAACATTAATTGCGGAGCT
The DNA here is from genome assembly GCA_013400055.1 of Nycticryphes semicollaris. Lineage (NCBI taxonomy): Eukaryota > Metazoa > Chordata > Aves > Charadriiformes > Rostratulidae > Nycticryphes > Nycticryphes semicollaris. The sequence continues at coordinate 1,215,664 of VXBJ01001907.1, forward strand.
AGTGCATGAGAAGCAATTGGGAAGAACCTTCAAATAGCGAGTGAGACAATGTAAATGAGAAATTAACAAAGGTAATAAATATAATTTATTTTCCAATCCAACTATAAATGGAAGAATTGCCAAACAGAATTTCTTAATTAGAATCATATTGGCTCTGCAGGGCTAAATACTTGAAACTGGAAATGGATTGAAAAGGCATCTCACTAGATGGCCTCTGTGGCATCAGGTCAACATGTTTGGCTTTAATTTATGCATTTATTTAAAATAAAAAGTTAATCTTTCTCAACCTGACAAGAAAAAAAAAAGTAACACAATAAAAACATTTAAAGCATTTTTTTTCTTTCAAAATGCAAACTCTTCTATCGTCATACATGTAATTAAATTATAAAATTACTTTCTTCATTCAATTTCTGCAGTTTTGAGTCTTTGAGATTCTCTGTGTTTCATATAATTGCAGGGACATAAAAATATAAAAAACAAAAGAGGTCCTTTCTGGTTCAACACTTGAAGTTAGCTGTCTGGGATTTTCCAATAACTAGCTCCCCTGGCTGGTGAGACAGCTGGTCAGGTGGCTGGTCCATGCTCTGGAGCCTACATTAGAACATGCCATGAAACTATACACTATGCATACATCACAAGGAACTACTAGTAATAGATGAAATCAGCCACCTGGAGAAAAGAAAGGATGGTGAGGCAAGGGAAGGCAAAGGAAATAAGTCAGTTGAAATTTATTCATTTGAGACACAAGCATAAAAATTTCTAAAAGTTTGCAGAATAAGGATATAATATGAAATTGTTTGAACCAATTTGATAAAAATGAAGTTTTCTAATGTAATAATTGGAACTAGAAATGTGCAAACCCAGGACTCTCTAATTCACCGTAGTCATTCATATCGTGACTATCAGTGTTATCACTTGATTTGCAGAAGCTCAGAAAAAAGGTGTCCTGCACAAGACTGTTCTCTAACAATTTCTTGTGGGAACACGTGAAGGCAAAGTGCTCCATCTCCAGCATTTTTTCCTTGATATTATTTTCAGTCATCAAAACAGTAAGTAGAAATGGTAACAGATCCCTAGGTTAATCAACCAGAGAAAAAGAAAGAACAAAGAAATTAACTTTTTTTTCTGAATTTCAGACAACAAAGAGAAGTCAGTGAATGTCATAACTTGGTGAAAAAGAATTTTCAAGATGATACCCTCAGTAAATTACTGATAATAACTGAAAAGTGATGACATGAAAAACCTAGGAAAGGACTTAATGTTTTCAGTTGGGATAGAATTAACTTTCTTACTAGCAGCTGGTGTAGTGCTGTTTTGGATTTTGAATGAGAATAGCGTTGGTAGTGCACTGATTTTTTCAGTTGTTCTTAAGCAGTGAAGGCCTTTTCTGCTCCTCACACTGCTTGATGAGCAGGCCAGGAGTGCACAAAATGTTGGGAGGGGACTCAGTTTGGACTCCGAGTAACCAAGAGAATATTCTGTACCATATGACATAATGCTCAGCATACAAAGCTGGGGGAAGAAGAGGGAAGGGAGGGGACACATTCAGAGTAGTGATGTTTGTCCTCCCAAGTAACAGTTATGTGGGATGGAGACCTCTTTTCCCGGAGATGGCTGAACACCTGCCTGCCGTTGGAAAGCAGTGAATTAATTCCTTGTTTTGCTTTGCTTGTGTGCAAGGCTTTTTCTCTATCTATTAAATTGTCTTTATCTAAATCCACGAGTTTTTCCTCACTTTAGCTTTTTGGATTCTCGCTCCCATCACAACTGTGGAGAGTGAGTGAGTGGCTGTGTGGTCCTGGTTGCTGGCCTTCTTTAAACCATGACAACGGGGACCTTGATATTCTTTGTGCAGTATATTAAGTATGCAATACAACCATACAAGAAGGGAGGTGACTGTTATGAAAGAAAAATGCTAGATGTGACAAGATGGAGCAATTTTTAGTTGAGATAGCACAAGACAAGTATTTGTTTAGCCAAAGCCCTGAGCATACCTCCAGTGAAATGCTGGTCAGACCAAATGAATAAAAATGCTGGTTCATATTTGTGCGGTAGTTTTTATCACAAAGTGGTTGCCTTCTGTGCTGAGAGGACAGAATGGGTGGTGGTCACATTGGATGTTGTTCACAGTGACTTTACTAAGGCCTTTGAGACTTGCCCATAGTGTTCCTATATCCAGATTAGCAAGATACAGGCTGAAGACATGGACATCAAAGTGGAAGGAAATGTGGCTGTACTCAAGGGTAACGATCAGCAGTACAAAGTCAACTAACAACTGATTCCCAGGGCTATCCCTCAGAGACCAAGTTCCCATCAATGTTTTTATTAATGACCTAGATGATAGAGCAGAGGACACTCACCAAATTTCAAGTTTTCAGCCCTGTTGAGGGCTGTCAGGTCTCCAACCCTGTCTTGGGCAATGCTTCCAGGATGGACCTTGGCTTGCACTGCAAGTTACTGGCCTTCTGGATGAACCCTTTGGACACATGCTTTCTCCAGGCCTTTCTCTGGCACTGGTTCTGGGGCTGGAACTATTGGCTGGTCCTGGGTCTAGGTTCACCTTGCATATCTTGGACTGCCAAAGGAGCCTCTTTCCCAGCTTTTCCCTTTGTGTTTGGGATCTGTGCAATAGTGTCCATGGGTGAAGGCACAGCCTGCCTCATGATCACCCCAGCTTTTGGCTCACCTTCTAGGAGCAGCTGTTCCTCACTATGCCCTGGCACAGAAAGCAAATTCAAGAAGGTAGCGACAACTTATACAAAACCAAAAATACTGGCTTTTACCAGAGAAATCAAAGGGCAACAGGACTCACTTCCCTTTAAACCGCGCCTCAGAACAAACTATATGCTTTTTTCTTTTTGAATACCAAGAACAATGGCTCCTCGTTGATGCACTGGCTACCTCCAGAGTCCTGAAAGAGAATTAGGGTACATTTTGGATCTCCCACAGTTGTATCTCCTACTGCTGGATTCAAATAAATTACTCATACTACTGACAACATTGTCACGGAGGTTCTTATACAACTCAGCAGCATGCTACAAAACTGCAGACGTCAGTAGTAAGCAGGAGAACAGGAGACAATTTAGAATAACTTGGGAAATAAACTATGGCTGTTGATCTCTTTTCCCAAATCATGAACTTTGTAGCATGGTGACAATACCCTAAACTGGTTAAGTTTATATTGTTCCAGTTATAAGAGAGGGGAAAGGATAGAGTAACATTACCCCTAAGGCTAATGATATTTGAGTAAGAAAATGTAAATTGACGTGAGTTTAAAATTATGGTAACTTTTCTTAATGTAGCCTATGAAAAGATGCACTCCTGGGAGAAAAAAAAATATTTTAAAATACTGAGTTGAAACTAAGGAAGAGTTTGGAGACAAAAACCCCACATTTTTTTAATAAATAGGTACTGATAAATACAGTAAATAAATACATTAAATATTAATTTACTGCACTTTATTTTCAAATATTAACAAGTTTATTTAAAAATGCAAGATCAAACAACTCCAAAGAACAGTATGGTATAAAATCCCTACTGTGTGTTGTTTTGGCAGAGGGGTATGTGTGTGCTGGAAAAGCATGAACTGATAGTTGTTGTTTTTTTGTTTCAATAGTAAATCAAAAGCAAAATTTAGTAGCTATCTACACAATTCAGAAGAGACATTTCAACAATTAAATATAGCCATCTGTGAAGGCTCTTATGTTGCCCTTTTGCGTGTTTGATTAAATCTCCACAGACCTCAATCAAGTTTATGACACCAGGAAAAAAGAGAATCTTTTTTGTCTCAAAGAAAACTACAGAAACTAAAAAAAAAAATGTAGAAAATATTAAGAGGAAGAGATTAGTTTGGTACCTTGATTTATTATGCCACTCATGGTCCCAAATGACCAGAAAATTTTTAAAACTGGTAAATTTGAATGCATTTTTCCCTGGCTAGAATTGAATGAGTGATTTAATGTCAGTGCAAAAGTGAAATCTGCCAATGCACCAAAGAAGAGGAAAGCAACATGAGTACAAATTAATTTAGAACAGATACGTTCAGGTAGCTGCAGGAGTTAACTTTATTGCTTTTTCTGAAAGAAGACAGAAAACAATCCACCTTTCACTTCCAGGCTGATGTAAAAGTAAAAGAAAATGTGTGTGATTTTCCAAATAAGGAAACATTCCGATCTATAGAAAGTGAGACAAATTTCCATGATTGAAAATACAAATAACTTTTACTGTTTCAAATCTGTTACATTGCAGTAATCAAAAATGTGTGTTCTTTTTTTGTAAACTGCAGGACCAACAAAGCAATTGACCTGGGGATATAGGTTTCTCCCTTATTCTTTGTTTTCTTCCTCCACCCCAACATCCTGATAGATCCCTGTTTTCCACTAGAGGAAGAGTATTACCATGAGTCTCCACAGTGTTCTTAGATTTTCTCTACCTTTTCAAGCTCTACCTTTGGCTTTTCACAAGCACACTCAATTTTCTCTGTGTTCTAATATTTTTCAGCTACAACCCTCACGAAAATTTTTTGGCTACAACCTTCCCAAAAATTTTTCTTCTTTCAACCATGACCCTCCCAAACCAACCGCTCCCTCCTGCGTTCTCTGTCAATGCCTGGTCTGCCAAAAGGGCACCAGCAAAGCTTGCTAACCTGGGGGTTGACTGGTTGTTTCACTTGAGTTTCTGTTTGGCTTTAGCTCCTCTTTTTCTCTGCAGCTAGGCAGTCAGACAGAAGGGATAATGTCAAGTCACAGCCATCTACTTGCATAAAAGTCGAAGTTTAAAAGCTTTGAGATATGTAGACATTGCCAAGTATAGCTGAAAATGACCCAAAATGTATTTAAAAGTTACAAGGCAAAGAAAGGGGCTGATTGCCAGTGAACCAATATGTTCACATAAACCTGATTTCCATAGGATGCCAGGCTAAAAATTGTGAGTATATGAGAACAGTATCTGACCATCTGAATATAGTATGCTCAACCACAACATAATTCAACGCTGTGGAAAGAGAGTTGAAGGATTCCTGATCCCAGAGCTATAGATTTGCTGTATTAAACAAGGCAGTTAGAACAGCTACTAGGAAGAGTAAAACTTTCATGCTCAAACATGAAATAGAGATTTGCTAAAAATGGATTAATATCATATCCTTGTAGTATTAAAGACAGATTATAAGCTTCTGGCTGCACTGTTTAAAATCTTGCCTAAGAAAATGCTTGCTTCCTACAGAGCTACTACATTTTGTGCAGTATAAAACAAACAGTGGTTATGCAGACTAACAGGGGTTATATTTTTGGAGTCATCCTGAAAGCTCTGGTGATAAATGTTAGGATATTTCTGAATTGAGTAGTCATTAATCAAATTTTGGCTTTGGAAGCAAGCTGTGGAGGTTTTGGAATAATTTATGATGGGTTATGTCATTGAAGAACCCACCCAACACATGTAAGCAACAGGACCATTTTGGTCCCTCAATTAAATGCTATCCACTAAGGCTCCTGATTTTGGAATAAACATCTGTTCTTTTACAAAAAGCAATATTTTGGGACCCCTGGAAAGTTGTAGTTTTGATGCTGAGGGTGATCTTCTAAAGTCTGGGGCATAGAATATCATTTGACACCTTAAAATTGTCTCACCTTATAACTTGTCCAAATTAAAACAAAAGCAAGGTCTGTGTATACCAGAATCAGCAGGATACTTGCTCCCATAGAGAAATATGGGAGAAACCTGATTTTAACTTAGCCCTTGTTTTTCCCAAGTTAATATGCTTATTTAAATAAGATTCTTTCCACAGAAAAGCTTGTTTCATGTATGTGGCTCTGTTTAATGATAGGAGATATGCTGTGTATTCAGCTAACAAAATGAAGTATTGTGCAAATTAAGATCAAGGAAGTCCTCAAGTGTATTAGAGGGTGGACTGCATAATGAGAATTCAAGATCAAGGGCCTGAGCTGTAATGGTTCTCTTCTGAGGGCATATTTATGCTGCATCTGTGCAAAGCAGTAGAGAATGTTATTTTAGAATAAATGGCTGTGATGCAGGAAAGGATCCTCAGTGAAGATCCGCTCCTCACAGAGGACATTTTATCTATAGTGCAGAGACCTACAGTTGCATGAAACAATGTTCCACAGAGACAGAAGAATAAGGCTGTAGATGCATGAGAAAACAAGAGCTGCACATAAAAACTGAAGTTCTCTAGATAAAAATCAGATTTACAGGAAGGTTTTTTAAATGCTTTTCAACGCAGACAACAGCTAGAAAAAACCGTCTGCAGTCACTGTCCTTTGTACACAAATGTAAATATTCTGAAGAGGAACACATGTAGCAAAACAGTAGTGCTGATTTTATTTCCTTTCAGCGTGTCAGGTTATAAAATGGACAGATTAAGTGCTTGCTCATGTCCCATTCTGAGATTCTGCCAGAAGCATAATAATTTCCATAGTTTAGACAGCTTTCCTCAGCTAACAGTGCAGTAAATTACCATTTTGAGACAGGGTCAGCTGAGATTTATTCACCTCTACGGGTAGTTCATGCATTTCACCCTCTAATGATAGTGATGTGTGTGCTTTAGTTTTTGTGACCTCAAATTTGAGTACTAAGGTAGCTGCCCAGGTGTTCATGCCAATCCCCAGTTTTTGGTACTAAACTCATTATGTAAAACAGTTTCCTTTTTCCTTCTGGAAAACAATTTTGATTTTTATTTGGACTTGTTTGCATAAAATGTCAAACTTGGAAACAAATCAGCTTGATGTGATCAAAATGGAATATTTTCTTTGAGGTGCGAAGATCTCTTTCAAGAAATTTTCTAATGGCAGTTAGAAAAAAAAAAGAAGAAAAAGAGGCTTCTGGCTATGGCAGCTCTCCTCACTAAAGTCAGCAAAATCCATGCTTCTATTGCTTTACCATGATCTGCAGCTTTAATAAATTATTTCCAAAAACTGTGAAAGAGAGAGAGTCAGCAGGTGAACACTCACTCTAGGGAGGAAAACAAGTCTGTCAAGAACATGTCTGAGCAGAAGGGCAATAACAGCACTTGGCCATGGGCTGAGGGGGCTCAGCAGGCACCAGAGCTGTGACTGGAGGGTTCAGAAAAGACACACGAGGTGACAGGGACCAGGACCCAGGATGTGTTAGGGCAGGAGGTGAGGGGAGGACAACAGGAAGGAACCAACCCCCTCAGTAGCTGGCTGAGACCTACTTTGGCTATGGCAGAGCACAAAAAAGATAGCTTCTCTGGTCTTATTACACTCCTGGGAGGCATATTTGCCCAAATCTATGTCTATCAGTTTATCGACATCCTTGTGCTTTCTACTTCACAATAAAAGTGTCACAGAACACTTATGAAATAGGGACTCTTGTTTACAGACCTTGAGCACAGAGCTCCTCACATGCATAAATGTATTCGTTCCTATCCCCTTCCTCAACAAGAAACAGGCACTGAATCATTCTCCTCCAAATGTCACTGAACTTCTCCTGGTTTAGGCTGCTGGCAGTTCAGCTCTCAGAGTTGGTGTCCAGGGACACACAACTCTAATAAATTTGATGGAAATAACACTGCCACTTGACTGACGCAGACACTGACAGCAGGTATCAGACTTATGGTCCATATGACTGCTTACTGCAAGCTCAAATCCTCAAAAGCTAAATACTATCAGATTAAAGAAAAAAATCCTGTGCTTTTGACTGTTTACTGTTCATTTTGGTTAAGTCTGTATTTTCTTTTCTAAAACAATTTATTGCTGGGACTAAGAGATCAGCAATCTCTTGCTGACAAATTCTATTTGTCTGCCTTCACTGATACTGTGGCAAAAAACATGGAATTTGTGAACATTTCAGTTGTAGCTGTAACACATGATCAATTTTATTTTGGATATGAAAATGGAGACTTAAACCTTTGTGAGCAGCAGTCATTAGGGCTTCTGGGTACTACACAATACAATGAATCCTAGGACTCTATATAAAGACCTCTGTAAACTGCAGAAAGTTCCTTTGACGTTGTGTTAAAAAATATCTGTCTGTTGGTATCCAGCAGTGACTGTCACATTCTTCCTACAAAGCTGTTCAGCAGCAAAGGGCTGAAACATTTTCAATCAACCCAAATCAGACCAGTTATGTGAAATGTGCAGCTGAAGTTACTTCAGCTTTATCAGTTATTCCTAGTTTTTATGCTTTTGTTTTTCCCAGTTTATATATCTGTAGTCCCCCGTGAGCCAACGTAAATTGCCCCCAAATCCCAATGGTAGCCAGAAAGATCATTCATATCTTTGACTAGATTGTCAAACACCTGATTAGTAGTTATGGATGAACATGTAAGAATTTAGTGTACAGATATCAGTAGCTGTTGTTCACCATAATAACCCACAATATGTGAAGGCCACATTAGGTTTTGGGGAGTACAACTGAAACCATTCCATAGATCATATCCAAAACTGCAAATATTTTGAATAAAATTTGGGCTGTGCACGTACAAGCATCCTGACCTATTGCTGCTCATGACAATGTTCAGACAGGTTTTTCAAAGAATTTTGTCAAAGCCAATAGCCAGGATGACACTTGCATGATTCTAAGAGTTTGAGCAATCACACTGGTTTCTAGGCAGCCAATCACAAGCTCTAGATAGGAGACCTCTGAAGTGCTTTGGTGAACTGGGCCAGACTTCAGAGGTTTAACAGCAGCAGCACAGTTTTTGACTTGGTGTATTGATTCATAATGATTTGAGCATCTGCTGTTAAAATATTTTTTCCTAGATTGTAAGGTTTTGGTGATACAAACCTTCTGTTAATTCTGCATTTGAACACTGATGAGGAATAGGCGAAGAGGAGCTAGCTAATAGGTGGGAGTAACTGGTGATGCTCCCTCCTTGTCCCTGATAAATCTACAACTAGGACTTCTTGTTCTGTAACTGGCTTTGAATCATTTATAATGATAACATATTTTAAATAAAGAGGATTCTTCTCATTTGGTTTAAGAGAAATCTATCCAGCTCTGACACTTGAGTTGGTTTGGTTTGGGTTTTTTTTTCTATCTACAGCATGGACATTTATACCTGAGCTTCTGTCCCAGGATTCTTTAATAATCATAGGAGAAATCTATGCATTTCTAAGTTATCTTAAATAGATTTTTATAACAAGTCAGGTTCCCTGAAAAGGTATTTGTTCCCAATCACCAGAAAGGGATAATAAAGTGAATACACCAGACACCGATGTCTGCATTTTGACTATCTAATATTAAGGAAAAAGTCCACTCAGTCTGCCTCAGATTCTTATCTGCAAAATTGCTGCTTCATGTATTGTGACTTATCTTGAAATATTTGATCTTTTAAGCTTAGTGTTCTGCATTTCTCATCACTGAATTGCATCCAATTTATTTAAATGGTTTCTCTAATTTGTCAAAATCTTTTTAAGACTGTCCTCATATATATTTACAGATCCTCACAGCTTGATGTCACTGGAAATTTAATAAGCACACTAGACTATTTAATCATTGACTACCTACTCAGTGATTCAAGTGACTAATGAGAACATTGATGAGAACCGGGTACAAGACTGATCTCTGCAGAACACTACTCAATACAAAATTCTAGCCAACAAAGAACCATTAATAACTACTGAACATGATTTCCTAGCCATTTGTGTATCTGCCTGATAGTAATTTCATTAAGACTTCACTTCCCCCTTTTTTGTTATGAAAATGTTACACAAAACAGTTAATAACAGTACTGAGGTCAAGATATACAATAAATACTATACTGCATACTTGGTACTTCTTATCAGTAGAGAAGGAAATTCAGAGGGTATGATATGTTCTTGATAAATTTATACTAGTTGTTACTCATCCTTTTGCTATTTTGGGGACTTTTGCAAAAGTACATCTTTTCAGATTTTGTTATTGCAGAAACTGAAGTTAAGACAACTGGTCTTCAATTTCCAAACTCTCCCCGACCCCTCTTAAAGATAAACTTTATATTTTCCCTCTTTCCCTCAGGGTCTTGCTCTAGACTAAGCAGATCTATCTATCTGAGTAGCCTTTCTAGGCCTCTTTCTTATGGAAACAGACACTGAGGAGAAAATTACAATGGAAACTCTTTGTCTTTCTCTAGATCCTACCCTGATATGGAGATATACAGCATGAAAATAAAAAGCAATAATGATAGTCTTATCTAAAGATTACTGAGTGAGCCCCAGCACTAATGACTGAAGGACAATTTTTATTAGTGTCATGGATTCAGATGGGATGGAGTTAACTTTCTTACTAGCAGCTGGCATGGAGCTATGTTTTGGATTTAGAATGAAAATAGCGTTGGTAAAACAGCGATGGCTTTGGTTATTCCTCAGCAGTCAAGGCCTTTTCTGCTCCTCATACTGCCCTGCCAGTGAACAGGCTAAGGGTGCAGAAAAAGTTGGGAAGAGACACAGTCAGGACAGCTGACCCCACCTGATCAAGGGAATATTCCATACCATGTGACATTACACTCAGCATATACAGCTGGGGGAAGAAGGAGGAAGGTGGGGGGCGGTATTCAGAGCGATGATGTTTGTCTTCCCAAGTAACCGTTATGCATGGTAGGGCCCTGCTTTCCTATAGATGGCTGAACACCTGCCTGCCTATCGGAAGCAGTGCATTAATTCCTTGTTTTGGTTTGATTGTGTGTTTGACTTTTGCTCTACCTATTAAACTGTCTTTATCTGAATCCATGAGTTTTTCTTCACTCTTTGCTCTTCTGATTCTCTCCCCATCTTAACTGTAAGGAGTCAGTGAGTGGCTGCATGGTCCTGGTTGCTGGCCATGCCTAAGCCATAACAATGAGCTCTAGAAAATTTTTAAAAAGTTAATTTAATTCAGTAGTCTCTATCCAGTTCTTCTCTATTGCTCTCTGAGTTCTTTCCCCTTTGCCAAAGGTCTGTTTTACTACACAAAACTACATATGTGTGATGCAAAGGAAGGTTTTTCATTTTATAATGCCTAGCAAGGTCCTGGTCATCGGTCATTTTAAATAAATATGCTTATATATGTCATGGGTTTAATTTTAATTCATGCTAGGAAGGTGGTGTAAACTCAATGAAAGTTCACACCATAGTCGTTTTACAGTAAGATATAAGGTCCACTATGACTATTCCTCAACTCAAATAAATTTATGTCAGTCTTTTTATACATGAAACAAGTTTTGTCATTTAGGCTATTTATAACACAGTTATCTCTTTGACATTTATGGAATGGTTATATATTAACATCTGCAATGGAAAAAATTCTATTCTGATGTCTGAAAAATTCTTTATAGCACCAGGTGTTATTTGCAATGATTCTGTGTGTGATAAATACTTCTAAAGGAATCTGAAATAGTTGTTTATAGCACATTTTCAAAAGCTTTCAAGAGGCATCAGACACCATGAGTGTAGGGGGGTGGTCAAGCACTAGAACAGGTTGCAGAGAGAGATGTCCTTGGAGATGTCCATGCTGGATCCAGCTAAACACAGCCCTGAGCAATCTGCTCTCACTGGACCTGCCTTGAGCTAATTAAAGTCAAGTGAAAAATAGAGAACACATTTTGAATGTGACTGACTAGCCAAACACAGATATATTTTTTCTGTCTCTTGATATCTGAGTACTATTGCAAAGGTATGATTATGTCAACAAATGACTGATCTCAACAAGCAAAACTAAACAATATTCTAGGGATTACGTTGTGTTTAAAAGCAAGATGAGCTCTTGGTTTCTATTACAGAAATATTTTTTTTATTAGCCTAATTTTTCCGTTGAAGCAAACAGCACTGTATTCTGAAAGAAATACCTTATACTTTTGATTACGTGTTTTGTCTAATCAGTTTGAAGTATTTTCTGTTTACATTTCTGTTTACTTTTCCATGTGAACTGTTACTTACAGAGATTAATATTTAACATTGTGATTTCTAGAAGTATACGGTTGCTTCCATTTACAGGAAATATTGCAGAAATTTTGAATCATATTTCCTGAACATAATGAAAAAAACAAACTATCTTTTAAGTAATGTAACTTTTGAAGAAGGAGGAAATAATACAAGAATAACAGGAAATTCTGCGCTGCCATTTTTAAACCTCCAAATAATTTCCTGTACCATTTGGAATCTACTTTATAATAAATTTAGTCACTTTGTATCACTTGTCATTAAAAAATCTAGAGGTCTAATTTTCCTTCTTTTAATGATAGTCTACCTTTTTTTTTTCCTCTTTGGTATCACTATTTGTACTCCTGGAAAAAATAATTTGACATTCATGTCAAAAAATTAATATGGAACAATTTAACATCACTCTGGGAAGATCAGAGAAGATCCATTACATGAAGAAAACAGATAAAACAAAGACCAGAGCTACTGAGTGGAGGGAAAGAAAAGACAGGTGCTAATTACTCTGCAATTTCTTAGACTACACTTCATTTTGTATCTGAAAAGTAAAGCTATGTACTTAGTCAAATAATTTGTTAAGTGGAGTTTTTACAAGATCTGATTACTTTAATGAGCATATAATTTCATTTACCACAGCTCCATCCATCTAATAAAGGGCAAGAAGATGATTAATATCTACTGTCTAGAAAAGAAATCATGTTAAGTGAAAAAATTCTGTGATTTTTTACTTTTCATGTAGGAGGTACATATGAAGAAGGATGTGCCTATTCCGGCCAGCTTATAAGATTCTCCTTAACTAATTGCTGTTTCAGTCCTATTGGCTGGCTAATTTCTTTTTCTTTTTTTTTTATGTGCCTGTGACCATTAAATTTTGAGAGTAGCTGCTGCCTCACCTTGCACAAGCCGTGTCTTGATTACAGAAAATGGTTCCAAAAAAGTTTGGGTTACGGCAGTTGGTATCTGCAGCGAGTCACAAAGCTGCATAAGTAAATGGTCTCTTGTGTTAATTTATTTACAATGTGGAGTTTACAGTGCTTTATGACATTCTGTTGAGCCACTGGGGTATAGTGAAGATATTGATCTGAAGGCAGGGTATGTGGACACCATCAAAATAACTGGAAGAGTAGGCGCTGCAGACATTTGGTAGCTGGAAAACCTGACTAAAATGAGCTGTTCAAAAAGGCCATTTTTCTGCCTGGGCTCCGAAAGACAGGCAGACCCCATGCAGGAGAGTTTCCAAGAGAACAGCCTAGAGGTACAAGCACAGCAGATGTGACTCAACGTGTCTGTTGCCAGAGAGGTGCCATTTAGCTCTGACTATGAAATCAATTCCTTCTATTAGCAGCCTTACCAGAAAGCTGGCTGCCCTCTCTTGAAGATGAATGCTCCCACCAGTTCAGCAGTCCTCATAGGCAGCATGAAAAGGCCAGGTACAGGGGAGTTTCAAAGAAAACATAAGCAGAAATATACTGGCCAGTTTCAGTGTGACCAGTGTTGCCTTGGTTATGGCTAAGTAAATACAAGGAAAGCGACAGCTGCGTGTAAGGGTATAATTTGTCTGTGATAGAGGTAGTTCCCAAATGCACATTTGCAAGCAAAGATTTACATAACTTTTATGAGCTCTCTTCAAAGCACTTCTAACCGAGGTGGGTATCTCTAATGGTGAAATTATCCGCTGCTTTTCAATTTGTCCTCTTTCACTTCCATAGAGGTTAGAAAGGAAAAAGGACCTTCATTACCATTCCTATTTTTCATCAAATCTCTAAGGAAACTCTGTACATTTATGAACAGAAATTCATCAAAATTAAGATTTCCATATGTTTAAAAAAAAAAACAACAAAGCAGAAGAAAGAATAAGATGCATATCTTAATCACATACAATTAAGAGAATTAAAACTTCTATAAACTAAAATAGATCAGTGTTATTTATCACAGCATAATAAAATCATTTTCCAATGAAGCATTATGAGTATGATACAACATATGATAGATTTAATATACATATTTTTTTTACCTCTTTATAATTAGGTGTTCACTTTTAGCAGTTAAAGAAATCAACAGATACTTTGCAACTACCAGTATGAGCAAAACATACCCACTGAGGCAAGTTTATGTAAAATAGTGAACCTTTTTAACCAGTCCAAAAGTTGGTTCTTTAACTCCTGGAGGGCTAGATTATGTTAATGAACAATTTCTGGAGAAACAATTCAGCTCTTTCCATTTCAAAAAGCAGCCTAACTTAGATTTTGAGAAATAAACTATTATTTGAGCTTTTTATTGAATTTTTTAAAAAAAAGCTGATACTAAAAATCTACAGTCTTGTCCTTTAGCTGCGTGAAAAACAGCTGAGATTAATATAGTGGCCTAGAAAGCAGGGAACAGGAAAAGGACAATTGTATATCACTGATGAAAGTAGTGTAACAAAAAAGAGAGAGAAGGGGAAAAAATTAAATTAGAACATAGTCAGGGATATCCTCTAGACATTTCAGGTGATGGGCAGAATCTGAGAGTGGGCTTCTTCCTCTGATTTTATTCACATAAAAGGGAAGTACGAAGGCAAGTCATTCTGACTGCATCTGTTGTCGATGAAGAGACTTAGGCATATTGAAAAAATTTATCCTACTCAACTTTGATTCCATTATGGGATGAGTTTGCTCTCTAAGGAAGCTGACTTTCTTTTTTGTTAAAGGGGCTTCACTAGATAAAGAGCTTAAATTTTAACTAAATGAACAGCTCGAAAAAGTTGCCTAGATCAGGTCACACAAAGATACCCCCCACTCACTGCTGAAAAAATCTGAAAAAAATAAAGTGAGATGGTTTTCCAAAACAAACAAAAATTAGTAAGCAAACTATGCAAATAATCAAAAATTCAAACATTGAGCTTTTATAGTCACTTTGTCCTGGTCAGTAACATCTGTTTTAACAAGCAAATAGTCCTTTTAAGATATAAAAAAAGGAAATGCAAATATGCAATCTCTGAAAAATTTACAGAAGTATTAACTGAATAATCTAGCTCATTGACATATTTAGGTTTTTTTATATAGATCCATTTGTAGTAAAAAGATTAAAAATATCATAGAATTAATACAACTAAATTACATTTGCAGATTTGACTCAGAGAATGAGTTCTGTAAAAATATAATAGGCATTTAGTATTTGGTTACTTCAGCTAGACTGTGGATATACACAGAGAAATTATTTCTATCATACTACATAGGATACCACTGCTTTCTGAATATTCAGTCTCTGTTTAAGGTTGACCCAGAACAGACAACTGATATAGCTGACCGATTTCTCCATTGAAATTAAGTGTCACAGACTCATGACAGGACCACTTGGGATCTGTGCATGGAAATAAAAATCAATTCAACAAATTTACCCAAGGGTACAACTCTGTTTTACTCCCTTTTGCAATATAAGACATTTTAGAGTCCCATGATGCTTAGCAATGGATATTTTATGTAGATTTGCAGTCTGGGCTTATCCAGGTTCTGTTCTAAATAGGGCTTTATATTACATTTAACACTACCTAAATGTCTAATACAATTCTTAATTATTTTTTGCAGCATTTGGGCAGTATTAACAATTGATTCTTTTTCATGTGTAATATCATCAAATGATACTAATTATCTACTTCAATTTCTCTGTCATCCATATAGGAAGGTTTGGTAGTACTAACAAAAGAACCGGAAAACAGAGCAGAAATGACTCCTGAGAAGTTTCCTTTTCTGTTTCCCGTTTCAGGACAGGATAACAACGACTAAAGAAGGTGTTTATTCCCTGTGGTGCATCAAAATAAGGAAAAAAGGAAAAACTACAACAACAGAACCAAACAAAAGGTACCCTAACCAAATTATTGTAATTTGTAATAAATTAGGTGATATAGCCTGATTTTAAATGTGTCATTTCCCACTGATTAATTTAAAGTGTGGTCCAGCTGGTGGCCTGTAGATTGCGTCCAGTCTGTGAAATTTTCTCCAGCAGGATCAGGAAAGAAAATTTTGGCTGCGTGTACCGTAACTGTGGCTTCAAACGACATAAACTGCTGTTGCCACCACTTCCTTTTAGAAAGCAGAAAATGGACCTGCAAACAATTCTATGCCAGTACGACAACAGCCATCATGGACTAAAAGCTGTCAGCAAAACAAGATCAGTCTCCAGTGATTGTAGAAGTTGGGCCATTTGGAGAGACAAGATTTCTGTGTGAGGCACTGCTCAGAAAGATGTGCCGGATGAGGACTACATATTTTATTTCAGCAGTCAGCAGTGAAGTTGATGTGCTCCACAAAAGGTATCGTGTTTGGTGAAATCCTTCTCTGAGTTTTTAGATATAAAATATGAAAAAAGAGTATCCACAGGTACTAATTGTTACAATTTTTGGTTCTTAACCTGCCATTCTGACATCGGTGAAAGAGTTCTACACTTGCCCAGAGTGTATAATACCTGCAAAGCCTTTAGTAGTAATGTTTATACTTGCTTGGTACAGAAATATATCCACATAGGTAATTAACAGTTTTGTGTTACTGTCCTGAGTTTCTGGTTTACTAGCACTGACTGCATCACAGCTGTACATGGAAGAAACACCCATGAATACGAAGTTCTCTAGAGTAATACTGGAGAGTGAGAATTATTAACTCAGCTGTCAAAGACAACCTGTGACACGTTTTTCCATATGGAAAAAAAAAAAGTCAATAATCTGCTAATCTGGCTCTACAAATGTTACATCTGTGAGAATTTCAGTGAATATACAGAAAATGTTCATTGTAAACTCAATTGCACGAGAACTTCTCTGGCTTTTTGTTTGGATCAATTTTAATACTGAATCTGTCAAAAAGCAAAAGTTCTAAGCAACAAATCTAGTCAATTAACTTAAGAAGACCACAACAAACTTATAATAAGGCATACAGAAGCATTTCTGAGAGGCACCTAGCTGAAGAAATAAAAATTAATAATAAGACTGTCAGGAGCATGAGAAGCAATGAGTTAATGAGAGTCAATAATCAAAATGCAAAAGAACTCAAGAAGATTAACAGCAGAAATGCTACATGGATTTTGTAAAGATGTTCCTTATGGAGAAAAGCAGAAATGCTTTCTACGTCATAGAGTTTCCGTACAGAATTGTCCCAATTTGTGTGGACAGAGAAGGGGGTTTAAAACAGAGTAATACAATAAACAAGACTACAAGATACTAAACCCAGGCTTCTCAGAAATATAAAGCACGCTGTTTCCGAACAGCTGAGCAGCACTTGCAATCATCACACAATGGATTTGGCACAAGGTGGGTCTGTTGTCTAACAGTATTTTTAAAATATTCCTATGAACTTGAAAAAAACTTTTTTTCAGAAACTGAAACATTTTTATAAACCATTTCTCTGTTTAAGTATTTTAAGTGGGATGAGAAGCAACTGGTTTTTCATTTGTTATTTTCCACAAAATTCAATAGAACTATATGAATTTTTATTTTTTTTATAACTATACATATGCACACAGAAATTAGAATAATTGTAATTCTGCAAAGGAAACGAAGTATAACAAGTCATGATTCATTTATTATAACCACTACCCTAATAACAGGCAAAGTAAAGTAATAGATAAGTATAAGTAAACACTTGATGGAAAAAGAATACATAGAGAAATGAAGTGAGTTGGTCAAAGCAAAGCAGGAATTAGAAAGGCAAATAGCCTGTTCTGAGGCATTTAATGCATTGAGGTCTTGAACATCAAAGATTGTCTGATAGCAATCAAGACTCAATAGAAATTTGGCTCTACAGTCATCAAACCCCATATTCTCCATTTTAGAAATGCAGATCTTCTAACCTGCTTTTTGTCTGAAGAACTACCGTTTGCTGATGGCAGTAACTGATGTGCCTGTGTGGGCTGAGGAAACTTCTTCCTGCCAAGGAGTTAATAGTGGGTGGAAGACAAAAGTAAAAACAAGCTACAGCTATTCATAAATCTCAACCCAGGAATTTCAAAAATAGGATTCTATATTTACCAACTTGGTCTTTTACTTATTTTTTATATTTTATTTCCAGAAAAGAAATATACTTGCTTTAATACTTTAATCTTTGCCTGAGATCTTGAAATCTTCCATTCTTTTCTCTTCTACTGTCACTACTAAATTAGTCATTACCTCTGGTCATGTACTAACAGCTTTGCAGTCCAGGAGTAGCACTTCCATCAGCTGTGTTGTATCACAAATATACCTGCTACTCCATTTTCTTCATTTGGTTTGATAAATTGCTACTGGAATTACTTTGGAATTCTAACAAAACACAGGCTGGATCTGACTTGTGCATCCTTGGTTTTGTGCACTGCCTCTGAAGAACACATGGGTGTGAAGAGCAATTAAAGTGATTTATTTCATTCCGTGAGCATGGTAGGTGTGACAGAACCACATTATCAAGATGATGACTGAAAAAATCTGGTACAACATCGTCTTGTTCTTACACAGCTGTTCTTCCCAGCAGATCACAATCGGTTTGAAAGTACTGATTTCCTTTTACAGAGACTAAACTGAAGCAAGAAGAAAGACAATGGCTTGTTTAAGGGTAATTCAAGGCCACTGGCAAGGGAGGGATAATTATGCAGGTAATCCAGGTATTAAACAACCCAGACTGCTACTGTCCTCTAAACTTTTTTGTTGTTGGGGCTTTTTTTGTTCAGAGGTAAAAATCAGAGGTAAAAACATAACTATAGGACTCCAGAAGAATAAGTAACAGAGCTATTCCTTAGTAGATTCACCTTTAGCTTGATAAAAAGTATATTTTAGTATCTCCACAACGAATACATACCTTTCCTGACTAACAAATCCTATGGCTTCTTAACAAAATGTTCTGTCTTTCTGTTTCTGGAGCAGACAGCAGAAGACAGCTGATTTAAGCCTATGCGTGTGCAACATAAACAACGCACAGTAAATTGTTGTAAAGCCAAAAGCTATTATAATAGATTGATTTCATGCAGAATTTCTGAATCTAGAAAAATGATGAAATTTAGAGAATTGGATTGATAGTTATATTACAAAAAGGATTGTGGTAACAGGGAAAGTGGAATAGAGCACTCTTGTCTGGATAACAAGGTGGGATTTGAGGAGAGACAGGGAAGGATTTGTAAACCACCGATTATACATAATAGGAGCCAACTGAGAAAAAGAAAATAAACTGAAGAAATTCAAAATTTCTTGGAATTTCAGCAGTATAGAGATCAGAAATGGATGCCAAGGGATGAAGGTCCTGGGGAAGGATTCCCACGACACAAATGAGCATAAAGCCAGTGAAAGGAGCTGGCACAGTGAGGATGAACAGGTGTCTAGCAACGCAGTGAGAAAAATTATGCAAAGTTTGACTTGGAAGGGTTTTTTACAACTCCCATTGCCCTTCCACCAACTATGGTAGGAGCTGGCTCAGGCCCGCAGGCAGCATACTATGGATGGGTGGGTTTCATGAAACCACAGATGCTGACATGGAGCCTCAAATTGATGAGTTTTGGTACCATAAAGAAAGAAAAATGCAAAGGACGGATACTAGGCAAAGCTGTAAGCAGGATATACAGTGAGTGTTGACTGAAAATTTATGTAGATGGTTGCAGCTCATCAGCTCTTTGGAGTTGGAACCTTAGAGACAAGAAGGAACAGAGGGAATGGGACAAAGACTAAGTGTATTTGAATTACTTTAACACAAATGGAAGATTAAAAGAGAAGAAGAATTAAACAAATGAGAAAAAACATCATTTTAGTTTAACTAATTCTTTCTATGTAACAGGAGATAAAACAAGTATCAATTATTCATAGGGAGCCACATCCATTGGCGTAATTTTTTAAAAAATATATTAATGAATATGGCTTTTACACATTTAAAATGTTTATTTAATGAAAATGTACCATGTGATGCATTAAGAAATGATTATTTAAAAATAGCAGCACTTGATGATGCAGAAAAAAGGCGGAATCTTAATAGCTGCTTTCATTTATATTTTATGTGCAAAAACCCCGGCATAAAAAAATTATAAGAACCTGTCTTAAACTAAATCAAACTTATTCAGAGAATTGCTGCTTTCTCATTTTTTAAAAACTTACTTTCTTATGCTAAGAAAGTATTGTTTACAGGAGACAGCATGAGATTGCAAATTAAAACACGTGGTTGATCTGTCACATTATCACAGATTCAGTCTTTGGCATGGGGAGGGATGTTATGGTAACTTCACTTTAGCTTCCAGTTGACTATTAACAGAGTTGTGTGAGCTGACCTTTTGTGGAAAACAAAATTCTAACCTGGTATTTGTCTGAATACAGAGCTTCTGCTCCCACTGTGGCTCACAGACGGGCTCAGCCCCAGAGCTTTACAATTCAACCTTTCACAGTGCCCCACAGGGAACTACGCAAAGAAGAGTCCAGTGAGCCAAAGCTGCCATATCCTAGAGAAAGCTGCTCTACCCACAAAAAATTTCCTATTCTGACCCCAAATGATATAATAATTATAAAGGAAGGTCAGTAAAAGAGCCCCCTCCCCCGGTTTTGTCCATCTCTAATACAATTATTTATTCTATATTTATGTAATAAATACATTGGTAATTAAACATCAGTGAAAGAGATGTACAAGAAAAGTTGACCATACTGTGCCTACTCATGCATTTAGACTGTGATATCCTGGTGATTCAGGGATTATGTTCTTCATATGGCACGTTGTTAAGTTATTACAGACACAGGGTTTAGAACAGAATAATGAACTGCATTACCTTCAATAGTTTATTATTAGGTGTCAACGTTGTTCTAAATTAAACAATACACAAAGCAGTTCCTCACTATTTTGTGTGAGGCATGAAGCGATAAACTTTAAACTTAAAATATAGCTTGCAATCTGGGTCAGATATATACCCTGCAAATTCAAAAGTGACAAGCTAGTGTGTCCCCTAAGCCCCCATTATATGTAACACAACAACAGTCACAAGTTGTTTTTTTTTTTTTGTGGGTCATGACAGAGAAATAGAACTAAACCCATTTCCTGTGCGCTCACGGGGCTGCATTATCCATGGATCACATTTAAACTGGAACTAATAATTTTAAAATAACTGTCACAACTGTGTGCATGTCCAATTCAGTGACATGCACCCAGGGGTGTGATTTGCAAGAAGCATCAAAGATACCAATAGTTCATGGTTCATAAATAGATGGTCTTAGACCTTCAATGGCTAAACCCCTGACATCACCAAGTGAAAAGAAACAAGGTAAGAAAGCAGCTACATATAGAACTAACATTTATGCTTGACTAGCGGCAGTGGGGATGTAATAAAACTGGTTAGCTGATGAGAGACCCTACAGGAGTTTTTCACAAAAACAGGAAAACAGCATTAAACTGACATTTACTCAGCAAGCCACCAACCAGAAGTGCTTGGGGCACCCCCTACACTGAAGCAAAATGCCAGAGCTGTATAATGATTAGACTTTGATGGATCCCACTGACGTCCCAAAGGCTGTTCTGTTTCTATTTTTTTATTTCTTTCATCTGATCTTTATCCATAATTTGACAAACTATTTTAAGTGTCTATTTTCCTTGTGATTTATATATTCCAGGCTCACCAAATTAATTCAGTACTTCATTCGATCACCGATCACACGTATGTGTTGTTTAACTGTTAAAGTGACAGCATAATCTGAAACCTGGCCCGTTTAGTAAAGACAACTTCTGATCACTTCAAAAGTAGTGACAAACATACCCGTGCAACCGCGATCTCCCCAATTTGTGTGCTCCTAATGTCATGTTCTATCACTATTTTCTTCTACTCTCTGTATTAAGTTCCAGCAACTGAAATAGGAAGAGACATTAAAAAAAAAGTAACTGTGAAAGTTTTGTGCAGAATTCTGCAAAGTAGATTTCTGGGCACCAAGAGACAGGCAGTTGGCTGGTGTAAATCAACATATGGCCCCTTCTTGGTCGGGGAAGCTCATCCCATAACTGAGTGCGTGACCCAGTCTCTGTCCGGATGAAGCTATGGTATGTTGCCGAGCTTCATCCATGCCAAAGCTCTTGTGCCTCCAGAGAAGCACAAGTAGAATAATTTTCTGTGGGACCTGATGAAATGCAGCAGTCTTTAACTTCTGAGCTCCCTTGCTGCTTTATATTTCTGTGGATGATACGGTGGTGGTTAGCTGGTGTTATTTCTGAATTTGATCAAGTCTTTTTTTAATTGGAAGAGTATTTTTATTGTATTTTATCCTGATTCATTTCTTGTCTAACAACTGTATAGGCAAGTCAAGTTATCCTTTACGTACGCTGAAGAGAGAAAAACCTAGTAAATTGTTAGTGACCTACTTAGCATTTGCAAAGGTCTCGTGTTCCGGTCTGCTGCTCCCTCACTATGCTAAATCATAGACAAAGCATAAACTTGAAAACTCTGATTGTATCATTACTACCTGATGAAAAAGACGGCCTCTCAGACAAACAAGGCCCAGCACAACAGAAATTATTGTTATGAGAACTCTGAAGGGGGTTCATAAATTAATCGCAGTGAATATTCCTCAAAAGCAAAGGCAGACAAAGAGGACATATCTCAACTCCAGATGTTCTTTGATTCAGTGTTCACTATCACTGTCACAAAGGTCTTTACTGGGATAGGAGACCTGGGGAAGAAAGCTTCTGTGCAGAACATGTTTTTGCTCTATGGAAAGATGTGACCAGCTGAAGAAAATAAAATATCTGGAAGATGCCATTTATGAGGAAAGGTTTTCAGGTAATTGGGCTGTTGGTTCACTGAAGGAAGGAATTAATTGTTGGAGTTTGTTTGCTCTGAATGTCATAAGTAATGGGCTTAAATTGTAGCAGGAGAGACTTAGCTTTCTAATAGAGTAGATAGTCTGTGGGAACTGTAGCATCTCCCTCATTTAAAGGATATTTAAAGGAATAAACATCTATCAGGAGCAGTTTAAGTACAGGTGCATCCGCTTCAGGGACATGGAAATAAACCTGGTGAATTTCTGAAAATCTGTTACTGATTTTTACTATTCCATACCACAAAAAGCCATTGTCTGACAGACTTTAGTTTGCACGATAGATCATTAGGAAACACTTGGTTTAAAACCAGGGATTAAAACTATAAAACTAGTGGTAAGTTATTAAAGCTTGAGAGAGATATGCTGAAGCAAACATATAACTTGCAAAGAAAATGAGAAAAAAAATCCACCATAATTTCTGTAGGAAACTAGATTCTTTATGAGCTTCTATATCTATCAGTATTCAGAATCCTATTCTGTCTGCTAGTCAGGGGAGAAATGAGGAAAGATGAGGGGCATACACTGAGACAAATATATAAAAAACCTTTACTTTTTGTTATAGTAACTTTTGAACTTACAGGTCACTACCTACTAAGGTTAACACAGATTTAACCCACTAACATAAAATATTAATATTTTATCTTTCTCTTGCATTTTAAATCAAAATTTAAAAATCTGTTTGTTCCCAAAAGCTAACCACAAAGACTGAAAGCCATTTAAAAAAAAAAAATAACATCAGTTTTAATTAATTAACATAATAGCTTTTGGATTCCTGTAATTTCCAGAATAAGAGCAGAGATAATTCTCACTGAGGTCCCACTGGCTTCTTTTGGAACTGTTTAATATAATACTGCTGATTAACAACAGTACAAACAAAACTACCTCAGTAGGG
>VXBJ01001907.1:1239239-1282175 GCA_013400055.1 Nycticryphes semicollaris
TCCTGGCTGACAAAAAAAAAAAAAAAAAGTGTGAAACAAATAATGATATAAATTATCCACTAGAAAAGAAATCTGAAGGTCTGTGTTCATACATATTTTTACTTCTTTTATCTGTCAGAAGAAACAACTTCTAAATCTAAGGTTTGGAAATATGAAGTCAAAAAAGAAATTGTGGCTCTGAGATTTGATTTTTCTTATCTCCTTTTTCAAGTGTTTTCTAGTAATTTCTGAAACTCTCCTGAAGACATCAGGAATTTGAAATTTAACAAGGACCTGATCCTGAGATTACTTAATCAAAATTATTCCTCTGTTATTCCAGAGATTTATTAGATCTCTGGAAGTTTAAAATACAATGAAATCTCCTACAAATATTGAAAAAAGTTGAGATTACTGGAAAGAAGGACACATGGGTTAGCCACATAATATTGTATGTTAGAAGGGACCTCCAGAGCTATTCTATTCCATCTTCATAGTCAAAACAGGTCCAGAAAAAACAGGTTTAACCCAGCATGTCTAGATAAAAGGCAGCTTACAGTTGTTCTACCAAAATATACATCTTTAAAATAAAGTGTTTATGAATAGCAAAGTAAGAACATATTTTAACTGGAAAGTAAAGAGCAATTTATTTTCCTCAAGAGGAAATTTCGTGCTGGAATGATCCAATGTACCCTGTGGAAGGAACATGAAGGCAACAAACAGAGGAAGTAATAATTGAAGATTAAAGCTTTTGTTACTTTGGGTGGGTTAGAATGCACTTGTGCAGGTTCTAGTAATATAATTATAATTATGCTGCATAAAAGTGTGAGAGCTGAAGTACCATTATATAGTTCTCATTGTTGTTTGAGATGATGAGTAATAGGCAGTTAGCCTGTTTTAGCATCCTGTTTGAAGATTAAAGCTTGGATAATAAGAAATAACTCTTGTTTTCTTTATATCATACACTGGTGAAACACAATAAAGCTTTAATAATCAGATGTATGTTCAGAAACCATGATGATGAGCATGGTGCAAAGAGATTAATAAGCTAGACAATTAGGTAAATTTCAGCTCCCAAATTTCAGCAAAACTGTAAACATGAAGGGACAAAGAGGAATTTTCTAGGGGAAGTTCACATTATCATAACATACCTGCTAGTTTGTGAATAACTTCGAAGTGCTGTTAAGGAGCCAAGCAATCATCAGAGAACTTAATTTGTATTTCAGTAAAGCATTACAGACTCACGTTACATTTTGGAGTCAGTAGATTTTGTTCTTAGGAAGATGTCAGAGAGATTTACTCTACTACATCAAGGACACATGCCTAGCTCCCCAAAGCTGTATTTCCATTGCTCTAAACACCACAATAGGTTTTGCTCCTTAGAGAAAGAGTTTTAAAAAAAACCAAAAAATGGCATGGCTTTCATTGGAAAGCCCTTTGAACAAATCAGTTCTACCAAGGTTCCAAAGTCTGAAGGAGGTTACGTTTCCTGGGTCATGATGCAGGTGTGTTTTTTAACACCCTGAAATTTAGCACAGACTGAAGACCCATTGATGCATCAGGGCAAGTGCAGGGTCCTGCACCTGGGAAGGAAGAACTCCCTGCAGTTGTGCTGGATGGACTTGACTGCAGGGAGCAGCCTTGTTGAAAAGACACGGGGGTGTTGACAGCCAGGTAGTGAGCATGAGCCAGCAGAGTGCCCTAATGGTAAGGAGGCCCAACAACAGCCTTGGCTGTGTAACCAGAAGAATAGCCAGTCATGGAGCAAAGTAATCAATTCCCTTTACTCAGCACTCCTCAGACTGATTCTACAATATTGTCTTCCATTTTGGGCTTTCCAATACAAGAAAGACATTGATAAACTGGAGTGGGTTTAACAAAGGGCCACCAAGGTGGTCAGGGACTGGAGCACTCACCCTGTGAGGAGAAAATGAGAAAGCAGGGTTGGTTCAGCCTGGGGCAGAGACAGCTTTTAGGGTATGTATCAGCAGCTCCCCAGCACCTCTGGGAAGATGAGAAAGAAGTTGGAGGTTATTTCTTCACAGCAGGGCACACCAGGAGGATGAGATGAGCAACCTGGTTTGAGTATACAGCTGACCCTGCCTTGAGCAGGAAGCTGGAATAGACATCCACGTCTTAATGTCCCTTCCAGCCTGATTTATCTTGTGATCCTGTATGTTCCCAGAAAAGAAGCTAAGGAGTATGAAAGATCACAGCTAACCTGAGTTAACAATGTTTTGCAGTTGTCAAAGCAGCAAAATCATCCTGGAATGTATAAAGAGGAGCAACCTTGCAAGACTTTTGCAGAAAATAAGGGAATAGTCTCCTCTTTGCTTCAGCCATGAGTAGGAGTAGCCTTAAATAGTAGATTTATAGATTCAACTGCCATGTGTTCCTTCTTTCAAATTATATTGTGTAGCCATTCCTTATTTTGGAGTACATAAAAAGCCTCATGTATAACTTTCCTTCTTAATTTCCTTCTCTTTATTTATGTTATCCTTATAGTATTTTCTGTCCATGTTGTTTCTCCAGACATTTGAGCTAATAGCAATAATAATAAAAGCTTTTATTCTACTCTAAAACACTGGGGGTGTGATAAGGTGTGGGTGAAGGGAGAAGAGAGCCTGAAACAAAGGACAATTCAAGATTTGATTTTTCTTGGCAAGGAAAATCGTGAGGCTGTTGTACCTCAGTATCGACAGAATATGCTTTAAATAATTTTTAAAATGTCTATAAAATTAGTTACATCAAGTTAGACACTTCTGTTATATTTAAAATAATATCAAAAAATGAGGAGGAAGAAAATTAGCTGTAGATCATCAGAACTGTTCTTTCTTGAAGAATCAAGTGTAAGCAGCTCCTAGGCTTAGGATTACAGTCACTGAATAAAGGCATGCACTTCAACAGGTTTGATCTCAGAAATGCTGATTTTATCCCTTCCATCTAATATGAAGTCAATCTTTATTGGATTCTACAAGAGCAGATGCATTTAGTAGGTGCTTTTACTAGTCTAATTAACTTTCAAGATCATTCTTAAACCAGATTTGTATTTCTTGATAACAGAAGAGCTAGCCAGAATGCCTGCAGAGAAAAACCTACTCTTGTTAAATGGGCACTCCGTGGAAATGAGGGATATTTGTACTTATTTAATCTTCCTTATCCTTTACTTTGCGTAAAAACTCGGTGGGCAACACTCTAAGACATATTTTTGTGTTCTTGACAAAATTCTTAAAGAGTTTATCAAATGCTTTGCAACCTTTAGTTAAAACTGGAAGGTGAGTGGAGCCCAAAATTGACCAATATCTTTTTTCAGTCACCTGAAAGAAAGAAAGGCAAAGAGTTATATTCTTTTACAGCAACTTAATTTTCTTGAAGACGTGCCAGGAATTATCTCTGCTGAGACCTCTTAAAAATCAAAAAAAGCAATATTTCTTATAATTTTGATCAGTAATAATGGGGAACAGTGTTGGTAATCCTATGCATTTCAGATTTTTTGATGATTAGACTCCAGAAAGGTTCTGGTCAACCAACACACACATTGAACCCTGGACATCTTACACAATGTGCAGAGGCAAAGCAATCTGAGCTGTGTACAGACTTACAGGAAAAAAAAAAATACAAAACCCTACCCGAACTCTGGAAATATTTATACAGTTGCATGTGAAACCAGGACTGAAAAAGACAAATCATGTGTGCATTTCATAAGATGGAGGGGTTGCAAACCCAAAAATAATTTTCTACAATTTCTACAATTACTCCTTTTAACTTATCACTATAACACCATTTTAAAATCAGTTTCTACATGGAGTTCCTATTCTGCTAAGTTCAACGTGTATTTTTATATAAGTTGTGTATAAATATGCTCTATATAGTTCCAATAACATTCTTCAGAAAAAGAATCATAGTTTTTCATTGCAGGACATACCGTATCAAGACAGAAAAAGTGATGGATCTTTTAATGAGACCCATATTTCAATCCCTATATTGAAAATGACCACAAGAGATAAATTCTTTCTCCTTCATGATTTAAAAAATAAAACAAAACAAATGCAATTCCCTGCCATGCTTGGAAGAATGGAAATCTTTCAGGAAACCTTCAGCTGCTAGTTGGGTTTCATTCAGTCTTTAATGAGACAAAGCGGCTACATGCCTAAAAGCAGGACAAACCTCCAGATTTTTATACCCCTCTAGTGAACCTATCTTCTTCTGCATCAGGTCTGCCCAGGATGGAAATCAGAGTTAGGTGGAACCAGACCCATTTCTTTCAGATAGTAGCCACCTGAGCGCTACACAAAGGGAAATTATAGATCTATGCCTTATGGGGCTTTTTTCTTCCTTCGTCCAGATCTGCCAATTCCCGCTATGCTGCCTGCTTCAGGAAGGGCAATCTCTGTGCCACCACTGAGATGCTGGACAAAAGGAGCTTTCTCCTGCAGGGGGGCAGATGCCACGCTGTAGAGGAAGCTCTGCTACTGCAGGGAGTATCTCTTCATTGTTCATCTGTATTTTCTGCTAGGTGGTTAAGCAACAGTTAATAGTCATCAGACAAATGTTCACACAAGCATCATTGACAGTTAATTTCAGTGCATTTCTGACTTTAGAACTTGCTTTGTAATCACTTGTACAAAAACATTGTTTGCATATTTTGCTTGTGTCAACACGAAGAAAGTAAAGATCCTTACTCGGTTTATGTACTTATGTACTACTGTAGATAAATCTGAAACTCTAGAAAGTTTGGTATTCATTCCTTAACACTGAGCTTTTGTTGAGTTTCTGTCTAATCTTTTGCCAGGCAAATCAGAATGTTTATATTTTCAAAGGACCAAGGAAGAATGTCACTGTATATACTATAAACCATTATTTGAACAATACCAGTTCAGATTAAAAAAAAAAAAAAACCAAACATACTGGTGCCGTATGATATAAGTCGTAAATTCCCATTCAGTTCTTCACAAGGAATGAGAAAAAAATATAATTTCTCTTTTTTTTAATTGTCTAGGTTGTGGTGAATAAAAACCGCACAACTGCATCTGAATGTCTTCTTTAATTCTAATTTGTAACGGATCCTTTTATGCTTCCTACATTGTCATCTATTTCAACAACATTAAATTCCAATTTGTTGACATCTGTTTCAGTCCAAATCAAATCAAAGATGTTTGACATTGCAGAGCTGTATTCAAAAAGCTACAGACAAACAGCAGAGGTTGGACTGAATTTTTTAAACGCTGCAACAGAACTCCCTGATCCACAGTGAAAAAAATAGTGGATGAATCAAGTACCAGAAATAAAAGGATCAAGAATTAGAAAGGGACATCTAGTTCTTTCCACTTTTAGGTAACTGTAAACTAAAATAGTTCCACTGAAGTCAACAGAATTTTGTTGGGAAAAAATAGAGAATTACATTTTCTCACTTTGAACAAAAGTTAGTTGATTTTACAGTACTTGGATGCATATCCTTTATTATTCACAAGCACATCATTCTACTTCCCTTGCAATACAGATATAAATAAGCTTTCCCTAAGCTTCATCTTCCTCCTCGTAAAACCTATCCACCTGAAAATTTGGCTTTTGTAATGGATTAAACCTTCTCTGAAGTAGTCAGTAAAGCAACTCAGAAAGATTAGGTTTTAAAGTAGGAAATTATCTAATTTCTTGCAGATTAATTGAGTTTCTAGTTTCTTACTAAAAATCTGAAATAGATTGGCTCAGTAATTTTTCAGCCTTTAAATCACTAAAATGACCAAAACATTTTCTAGAGCTGTTGGGCATGGAGAAGAATTATTTCCACAATCAGAATTTATTTTGTTAATTGTGTCTTGATTCAAGTTTGTATGTAAATCTTCGGAGCCTTTATGAAATAGTGTTTTAGTCTCTGAAATGAAAAACAAAAATAAAGGGAAAGGAGAAGTAT
Organism: Nycticryphes semicollaris; assembly: GCA_013400055.1. Classification (NCBI taxonomy): domain Eukaryota; kingdom Metazoa; phylum Chordata; class Aves; order Charadriiformes; family Rostratulidae; genus Nycticryphes; species Nycticryphes semicollaris. Next base: position 1,245,127 of record VXBJ01001907.1, read on the forward strand.
GATGAGCAAAGATAAGGGTAGCAGTCAAGCATTCCTGCATTCCTGCATTATAATCCTGGCTCTCAAAACAGTTTGAAGTGAATTATAGGCTAGTTGCAAGTTCTTGCTTCTGATTATTTGTTTGTGAAATGTAAGTAGATTTTAAATGATTATACATCCTTTAAAATTCCTGAAGTTAACATAAACTCAGGATGTATCCATCAAAGAATGTAACAGGAAAGGTAATTGGACAAGATTTCATTCCTTGCGGTGTGGAGCTCCTAAGAAAAAACATCTGTGTTGATTTCAGTAATGTAACCGTGCCCTCCTGAGTCTGCAGCCCTTGTTTGGCAATCTATCAACCACAGCACCATCCAGAATGACTTTTGATCCCTTGCTGTATCCCCTGGGTTAGGTCTCGCAAAGGAATCAAGTGCCATAAGCTTTCCCTAGACAATTATGGAGGTTTAACTGGCAGCATCCAAGGGCTACAGTGAGAGCTGTTTTCTCAGATCGTCATTATGTAATATAATTTCGCATGTAGTTTGAGCTCTGTTGTCACCATTCCCAAACTAGCAACAGCAGCACTTCACTCTGAAACTCTTTTCAGTATATGAGTTTAAACTAGTCCACAATACACAAAAAGTTTGGTTTGGAGTGGTTTGGTTTGTTGTTTGGTTTTTTTTCACTGAAGATTTCTGTGACAAATAATCAGCTCATTAAGTGTAAATATCTCTCTGATATGAAACGATGACAATGAAAATATTAGCCTAGTGCTAACTATCATCACCAGAAAGACTCACAAAGTCCTCACAAAGGCCAATGCCCTTTATCAACACATTGTAAAAAGTATGAACACACCCTATCCTGGGTCAGACGTGGCTGGGTGACTAAAACCAAACCATCACTCCTTTCAGCAATACATCTGTTTCACCATCAAAAACAACTCACAAGACAATGTTAATGATTTTCCCCCAGGCACCCCAAAATGTGCTGAGTATCTCATAAACAGCTAGTGGACAACATCTGCAGCTGCAGCAAAGCTCAAGGTCAGGCTGGGGAGGGAGGATGAGGAGAGAAACAAGATGGTGGGTACCTATGACTGCAAATTAGCAATGTTAGGTATAACGTTGAGTTGGCATGTAACTATTTCTACAGAAAAGAAATATGAAGGATTGAAAATGTGACTGAAAATGTTTAGACAGAAAAGTAGGGAAATGCAGCTCTAGAACCACTATCCTTCGGAGGTGCTGCACACTGGAGCTGTGCTGCAGGTCTGTATACCCTGGCCTATTAAAGCCTAATAAAGTGCAGCTGCTTCAATTTCTAAAACCAAAATAAACATATAAAAAGCTCTAAGACAGACATACCTAGCATACCCAAGGGCAGCAAGCCATCTGAGGAGGTTTCATGGTCTCTGAGTAGCTGCAGGCAGCTGCTGACAGGAGGCCTGAGTCAGGACCAGAGACTCTCCTCAGTCTCTCTAACTATAAAAAAGTGTAGATATGATTCACACACCTCCCCACTCCCTCTCTCCACCTGTTGAAGAAAGAAGCTCATCCTGAACTCCCCCACCTTCCTCTCCACCTCCAGGTGTTTTGAAAGAGCTGCTTGTCCTATTTTAAAGCAGACCCCACCTTATGGTGACTAACAGCATCTAATAAAATCCTAAGGTACCAAATCTTACTGCTGGCCATGAACCCCTGAGGCTACTGAGACCTCCGTGGTTTGCTCTGGTGGGCCACTCTGCCAAGCTACCAGCTGCTGGTCATGGGTGAGGGAAGGGCAACCATCTCCTACAAGTGCTCCAGGTGAGACCCTGATACCAAAAGTGGTCTCCTATAGGAACATCCCACTGCCTTTGCTCCTCCAGTCACCGGAGGGAGTTACCGCCTTGAGGGGAAAAGAGGAATGAAATAAGAATGCAGTCCTGACAGCCAGCTTTTCTTCCCCAGCCTCCAGGCTTCTATTTTGGGCGGAATGGGCAAATCCGCTGCTTCTCCAGCTGCGCAGCTCCCTTCTGCAGTAGGAAAGAGGATGGCTAGAGGTACAGCAGCCAGCTGCAGCCTTCTGAGAAGAGTCAGCTCTGAGTCACCACACCATCATACCTCATCATTAGCACCACTTAGCATGCACGATGGCCGACACCTTCCACAAATGGCTAATAAATGGCTATTACTTCTATTTTAGCTTTTAGCCTTTCTCACATCTCTTTATTGGGTCCGATTTCTCATGCCAACACTGCACAAGCATCTTGAAAAGTGTCTTCTCCCAGGTATACACATTAAAGTGAATTACATTTCAGACGGCAGCCTGAAATTCATTAACACCAGGGCCGCATCCCAGCTGAGGGATGCCGCTCTGGGCTGGCTTGCTCCAGAAAAAAGTCTACATGGTGGAGCACGTGGAGCCACAGGACAATACCGGCCCCCCCTTCCTACTTGCCCTCCCACAGTGACAGTGACAGAGGCTTGCTCTCTTGCCTTGCTGTGCTGGGGCACTGCCGGGTGGATTTGCCAGCACTGTGTGCATTATTTGAATAACCACTCCTTTGAGCAGAGGCTGAGGAGCCAGGCAGGAATATCCTGGAGTCTAAATGCATTTCACATATCATCAGCCATACAGTGCTTCTCTAGAAAATTTTTTCACCGTGTACAAGTAGACATGGTAGCAGTACAATACTTGCAAAAAATACTCCTCAGGGGAACATCAGTTCTAAATACACTGTTATCATGGAAGCATCTAATAAAAAATCTTCCACAGATCTTATGACAACTCCTTGCTGAATTATTCAAAGTTACAACATTTCAGCGTACTTTTAAGAATATTACCTCTGCTTTTCTTTTCTACTTGAAACAACTTGTTGCTTTCAATATTATCAATATTTTAGCATCATTAATGAAATAGAATAATCAATGTTTTTCCCTGGGAGAGCATTAAAAAGACAGAATCAATATAATGCTGTGATTTATCATGAATCTGTTTTATGATTAATACTATGATGGACTCAATTTCTCATTACTATAATGGACCTAAATATTTGCCTGATTGGTTTTAAACTTGACAACAGCAAGAAACACAACATGACTTGGCATTTACATCTTTGCAATGCACGTTGGAGCCAATTTACCTCTCACTCACTGACTAAATAGTTTTATGCTCACTGTACTTATTCCAAAATTATGCTGGTATAAATCACAGGAAAAACAGCTGTCACATTCCTTTGCATATAATAGAAATTATCTATACATATTTTGGACTGGACCCTCATATGCTGTGAATCATGTACATGTTTTGATTTACAACAGCTGAAAAATCTGTTCCACCAAGCTTAAATTATAGGCTTCAACTGAGAGGTAAATCCCTGGGAAGCTTCAGCTGCTGTGGAATCTACCTGCTGTTTTCACAAGCAGCATCTGCTTATTATCAGTCAAAACCTTTGGTTGCTGAATATTGAAGGATGTACTGATGTACAGGTAATGCATGTCAACAAGTAAAGCCACAATTTCAGCTCTCAGCCCTCTCCTTTCCTACCGAACCTGCAGCAGGGATTTCAGAAAAGAGGCTTTCTTTCCATTTCTTTGATATTGCTTAGGACTGGAAACCTTTTCCCCCTGCCTTCTCACTGTGGTATGCAACCCTCTTTACCTCTCTGTTTCCTCCTTCCTGGCTAGAACAAAATCCTTTCTTTCCATGCACCTGTGACAAAGCAGATCAGAGTGACTTCCACTCAGTTCAGTGATCTGACGTTTATATTTCCATCCATGTAATTAAGTGTGGGCCAAACCCTAACCACTTATAAAATATTGTAGCTTCCACAAAGATAATTTTTAACTCTAAAAGCTCAGCTGATGGACTTATATCAGCTTAACTGCTCCACTGTGACTGTCTCTATTCAAGCTAATTACAAGGTACTTGGGAAGGGCCCTGTGCACTGGAGCAGTTTGTCTTGTGGCATTAGAGCCATGCTGTTAACCTGTACCAACTAACTTTTCCCCAAATAGTTCTTGGGTACTGTTCAAAAGTTATCACAGGATGGAGGTTATCACCAAGAAGTCATGTTCATGTAGACTCCCCTCTACAGGGGGCTTTATCAACAGGAACTTGGTGGATTTATCAACATAGGTATGGGCTGTTCTGTACTAGTCAGCCTTAATGACTGTGAACTTTTCTGGACACTTTTATGTTACCAGCTTATACATGGTTTATAACCGCGTATGCTCTTAGCCCACTCATATTGCAAAGCAGACGAATTTACTCTAAACACCACTGGATGAGCTTCAAGGAAGGACTAAGGGTGGTTCTTGGGACCGTTACCATGCTCAGAAGATACCCAATACTTTCTTAAAAGTCTGTAACAATCATCTCATGCATTTGATGCCTAGAAATACAGCCTATGATACAAATGCCTTGTAGCGTAATACACATTGCTGTTATGGTGACTATTTTTTCATAACAAATTAAGCACATACTCAAGTTAGACAGCTTAAGCTGGGACAGTTAAAAGCTAAGATCATGGCTCTGCCACATAAAGCTTGGAAAGTATCTTTTTCACATAAAGGGACGAGTAGTCTGTGTCTGCAATTAATAATATAGCAATGCCATCATGGACAACTGCATCAAAAGTTTAAACCACCCCCAATCTCATTGTAATTCAGCACTGTAGGAGGAGAAGGTCATGGCTATATTCAGGGGTTAAAATTAAGAGGAAGATTCATTAATTTTGAATCCAGCTCATCATGCCTGCAAGACTATAGACTGGGCAATGGCTTTACATTCTTATTAAGGCAGGAAGCACTAGTAACTGAAAACTATCAAAAATAACTTCACTGCGGTAATATTGGAAGCTAAACGGTATCGGCTATAAAGCAAGGTAGTAATTAAAGGATTTTTTTTTAGAAAAAGCACTCATGAATACATCAATAAATAGATAAATTCAATGATATTTTCTCATGAACTCTGATATCATTCTCAAATGACTTTTGGAAATTAACGATAGTCAAGAACATAGGAGCACTGTGCTGGCATTTAGTGCAAAATAGGAGTTTAAATCTTTACTCCTGACAAATATCTCATGCAAAGTAAATATCTTTGGTACTTTATTTCAAGACCTTTTCTTCAACTTCTTTCTCTTTAGCAGAGGACCCTTACTTTAGATGCGTGCATGAGTACTGGTATTGTTGTTGGCATCATGGAAACTGTCAGAGTTACTGAGATTAGATCTGATTTTATATGCTCAGTGCAAATAAAAGGGCACAGATATAAAGATAGCCAAAAATTGGATGGTTAAATTAAAATGATAGCAAGTTTGCAATCAGAGCCAAGTTTAGCACCAGGGATGTGGGATGGCACCAGTAACAGGAACTCTAGTGCTTTTTACAGCAAACCTTGGCAGCAGGAAAGAAAAAGCTCCAGTATGGCTGAGTTAGTGTAACAATTTTTGTAAGGTTGTATCGGTGAGAGTTTCCACAGGGAAGGCCGACACAGGCATCAGCTGAAGTCCCTGGGTTCAAACTCTGCCCTGGCCAAGATCAAGACCTGCACATGCCTGTGGTTTCACCTGTTTGATTTAAACCCCTTCAGACAGCAGGTAAGAAGACGGCTCTGTCTTCTCTGCTCTGATGGTACATTGTTAGCAGGGCTTTTTGTAAAAAGGGGGAAAGGCTGTACAGGCACAAAATATTTTAAAATTCCAAGCCTTTCAAAAGAGCAGTCTCCGGTTGCTTCAGAAGATGAGGTGGACACCCTGGTTCCACTGGTGTGACCTTGGGTGATCTCACTTCCCTTGCTGCTGGGTGGAAAGTGGCTGGAGTGGGGAAGCGCTGCTGCAGGGCTGTTTCTGCCGCACTGCCTCCCACAGGGGTGGAAAACAGGACCGCTCCCAGCCAGCCTGCTCCCAGCTGCCTCAGGGTATCCAGAAATGAGGGAGTACAAAGGTACTTCAAATTTGCTTTTGAAGTTTGACTCTTGTTTACTCCAGACATGATCCAGTCAAAAGGGGGAACCAAGTCTTTTATCACCCTCGGTTGTTGATGAGAATAATAAGAGATTTTCAGTGTTCCTGCAGTGAACTTTGTCCAGTAGAGTGCTGTGAGAACAGGAGACATGCACATGCAGTGCCTTATGTGTGAATGATCGGGAGCTAAACAGAGGGTCTACAAGGTACAGGACTTCACGGACATCACTGTCATCTCACTAGTGTAAAGAGTAAAACAATCAATCAGCAATTCTGAGTTCCTTAGCGTGCATTCAGGTTTGTGCCAACTCAGTTACATGCCTGGTTTTGAACAGGATCTGCCATATTTCCTGCTATTCAGAGCACAGAGAAAACCCAAGTCTGAATGGAAACATAGAGAAGGTGCCTTAGACATGCCCTCACTCACACTGGAGGCAAAAGAGATACCTGAGGACTAGTTTTATAAGGAAAAGAATCACTTGTACAGTCACTTGTTAGTTAATGGGGGATCAGACCTTGACTCGAGCCTCTTTCAAGTCATACAATGTTTAACATCACGAGTGTGCATGATGGGAAAATTACACTGATAGTGCAGTAGCAAATAGCAAACTTCTTGATCACAACTTTTTTTCCATTTCATCATCCTGTCTGCATTCTTTGCGGTGCAGAAACATTTACTAAAACTTTTCTGTGCTGTTGCAAAGTAGTCTTCCTTTGTAGCTGTTCCCCAGTGGTCATTGAGTAAGAAGACCTTGTGAGAGGTCAAATCCGCTGACTCAGAGAGTCTTAGCTTGAAAGATAGTGGAATACTCTTGAAAGTATTTAAATCTGTCATTGGTATTGTAGGAATAAGGTGATGGAAATCAGGAGTTATTAAGCGGAAGACTTTGTTAATATTACACATTGTTTTAAATCACCAGATTTAAAATTACACAGAGCACGTAAAGGAGATGAGGAAGTCTCATTAAAAGCGTGTTCTCCACTCCTTGAACTAAATTCTATGTTCTCTCAGATCTACCAAATGTTTATATTCCATGTTCCTTTTATGTTGTTTCAATTTTAGCATAAATAAAAAAGCTACATTTTACTCCTACTCTGAACTAAAAATTAATTGATGCTAACTGAGGTTTAATATAAAAATGATGATGCTGATTTTCTTCTTCCTCAGGGTTAACATTTATTACCTGCAAAACACACCACAGACTAGTAGAACATTGAAAATAAAATCAGATAAGTGTATTTCTTTGTAGCAATTTTGAAGCAGCTGCTATGGCAATGCAGCAGCAACTCTAAACCAAATTCATATACAGGATATATAATACCATTGAGTGTTCTCAGTTCACCACCAGATGAAATCCATTTTTCAGTAACACAAATGTTGTCTTAATCTACGAAGATTTATGGATCAATTTCTTGCCCACAGGCTGTGTATTACAATCCTGTATTGAGCTTCTTTCGTGCCCTTAAGGGCAAGATTAAGCAGAAGACTTTTGGATCATGTTTTTTGCCATGATAATATTTAAAATTATAAGCTCACTTGCTGGCTTTGAACAAGCCTTAAAAATGGTAACCAAAACAGATGCTGACTTCTTTTAATTTCTAGTCTTTCAAACGTTTACTACCAGGTGTACAGCATGCTACCAGCAAACTGTGGTATTTGTGGTCGCCTAAAAGGGAACACTATGTTTTCACTTAAACACCATTTCAAAATATGAATATTTTAAGCAGATACTTTTTATCTTACTGGATTAAACACTTCCCCAACTATTGCAAGCTGCATAATAAATAATAACTAGGTATTTCCCCTGTAACACCAGGAGCTCAGTTACAGCCTGAATGCCAAATCTAAAATAATTTGTATTGTCTAGCATATTTTGTATTAAGATTGGCTAAATTGTCTGTGGATAAATACAATAGCTACATATACATAAATTCCTGGGATAAAAGAATTCTTTAGCCTTATTCCCTGAATACAAATTTAGCTGGTTTCTAACAAAGAATTTCTGTGCATATGACAATAAACATATTTAGAAATGCTTTTGAACTTTACAACTGTATTTAATGATGAGCTGATTTATCTGAGAAAAAATTCTATTACTTTCAAATCAAAGGAACAGAAAAAAGTAGCAATATAGCTGATGGCTTTTTCTTTCCGGTTTATAATCCTTGTAAACGCATACTAAATTATATACTTAATATATTAAGGCACATAGAGGAGAAAAATCTGTAGTTACTCTCTACCATCTGCTCTGCAACTAACATTTTTTACCCTCTACAAGGCCAATCCACAGGTCAAGTCAAAGGTAAGTCTTCCATTTATTTCACTTTTTTCACTTGGAGTGACAACCATTTCTGCCTAGTTAGCAGTGTTAAAAGTTTATCCTAGTTTTATAGAGGAGATATACAGAAGCTTCTGCTTTCATCAGCTGCATAAGCAACAAATACATGATATAGACGTAGGAGAGCTGTACAAGTATACTCCACTGACCTGCAGCAAGAAGTTGCTTCAAAGGGTGGATTCTGTTTCAGAAGAAAAAACATGGATATTTGCCACCTCTGGTCTTCATTTGGTCTGATGTGTTTGAGGCATGAGCTGAGCCTGGGTTTATAATTTCAGGTAAGCGCTTTTGTGTATCTTTTCTTCATCTTTTTATTTTTTTCACCAATATAAGTAACCAAATTAGATTGGTGATCTTTCTTAAGCAGACAAGCCCTCACATTCCTAAAGGTTTTATTGCTTGAGTACCAAGTATCATAAAATACAAAGTGTTTCATGATTTACCACTTTAATTACTATGAAAAGCAGTATAGATAGGAGAAGACATAGTCCCAGAATTTGGAGTCAGAAAGTCCAGGCTGTATTTGTAACTGAACCACTGCATGACCATGAACCAAGCATTTTGTATCTCTGTTGCTTTACATTTAAAATAGAATAACAACATTCATCTCACTTGTGATGTTCTTTGCAACTTACAGATAAGAAAATGGCACGTAATTTAAGTATTGTTATGTCCTATTCTATCTCTGGTTTATAGTCCAAAACCCCAAGATCATTCTAAAAACTATTTCTGAAAAATGCTGTGTTGGACATGGATTTGTTCTATGCGGTGTGGATACTCAGGAGGAAAATATTTCATGAAGATCCAGCTATCACCTTCAAGAAAAGAACATGGAGTCCCTGAATACTATTTGTCTCATGCCAAGCATTGTCAAAATATGAGCTCGTGGATAAAAGAACTAATTCTCCTGAAAATCAAGTTGTTCTTTGTGCAAGAGTTACCATTAGCTGCCCTACAAGTCAGTGTTTTTTCGGTAATATGATTACTACTTAGTACGTTGTAACAGTTTCTTTTTCTCTGAGTATTTCCAGAGGAAGGAGCAGGTATGCTCCAACTTCTTAAAACCTGCACAACCAGTGCTTTTGATTTCGGTCGGCAGAATTTAATAAATTGAGATGGAAAAGAATAAATGCAGGAATCTAATTTGCTTTGGTATGTATGCACAGGAAAACTGAAGCATTCAAATCATACTCATGACTGGCATGTAAACGTAAAACAACATAATGAATTACTGTCTAGTCCAGAAACTTTGGGAAAAACTTGCTACAGTGAGGATAAATTTGTTCTGTATGAACAACAAAAACCTTGCTCGTGACTGAAACTCCAAGGGAAGAGAGCCTTCCTTCTGCTGTGATACATAGAACACAGGGAGAGAGTTGACTTCATCTTGTTAAGAAAGTCATCCTTCAGGGTATAATCTATTTACAAGAGTGCTGACAACACTGAAGAATATTATGGGTACTGACAAGAGAATAAGTACTGTGAGCATTAACACACTGAGAGTTTAAGTAGAAATATTAAAGTGTACTCCTTATCTACTTCATGGTTAATTCATAGCACTGGTGGTGGTGTAGAATACTAAGACATCCTTTTTGATACATTTTACATTTGTATATTGTGCACAAATACTGAGAATATCACTGCAATTTAACAGAGGTGAGGAGACCAGAACAAATATGAACTGCTTGCTTTCCCAAAACTCTTTCTAAAATGTACAGAGGGAGACTGGAAGTCCTGTGTTATCCTAACTGCTATACTTGTCTTTCACATATGACACCTTACTTTTTTTTTTTTTTTACCCTGCTTCAGGGTAAAAAAGTTTAACATCAGGACTTATTACACAACCGCAATGATCCATAAAGAATGGCAGGGATGTGGAACAACTCACAAACTTCCTGGGTTTCCTACTAGCACTCAGATTTTTTTATTTGGGGGTACAAAAGTAAATGCATTGCAGAATAAATGGATTATTGTGCTGCCTGTTGTGAGTGTTTTTAAGGCAACACAGAGCTTTTTAATTTAAAAACATTATGTGTATTTTTACAAGCAGCTGGTGTTTAAAGCATGTTTGTAAGCAAATTGCAATTGATGTCTTCTCTACTAATTTGGTATCCAGGGACAATCTCAAAAATTAGATCTACATATGACTAATGAAAATCTGTTGTACAATGTAATTAACTGAGCCGAGGTAGACCCTCCTAAAATGACACTAAACATAAGAGGTAAGTCTCAGAGGTCTTGTGTCATCGTGTTTGCATTATGATTCACGCCTGAGCCAGCTCCCGGTGCAGCCCCTGGAAGGAGCTCTCAGCTTTTGAGAAGGGACACTACGCTCTCTGGTGGGCATTCAGGAGCCACGGGCAGGAAATCAGGAGTTTCAGGAGGTGGCAACCAGTGAAACGCCACCATAGCTGTACCCATCCTATGTCTCCCATCTGAAGCTGTGGCCAGCATGCGCTAGCTCTGCTAGAGATCTACATCCTCCTGAAACACGTGGGAGCATCTTCTGAGCCTGGTCCTTCTGCTCAGCAGCTGAGGACTCCCTGAACTTTATATGCTCACATATACTTTTTGTTAGAGCCTGTTCAGACTTTCATAAGGCTCTCAGTGCGGGTCCAACATTGGCTGAAGAAGCCAGAGTAACTTGGCCATTTTAATGCAACACCAGCATTCACTGCTACTGCCCTGGTTTGGTTAAAGGGCAGCATCAAATGTCCCCAGGCCTTTGCTTTTCAGCAAACACACACACACACATGACATGCTGTGTTAGCTACCCAAAGGACATAGCCTGGCACCCCACTCTGGGCCTTAAAGTCACCCCAACTGACTTCCCCAATCCTTCTTCTGTTCTCCATCATGCCTGGGCATCAGCCTTCCTCTTCCCCTTTGCCAGGCACATCTGTACCAGTCCAGCAGCACTTCTGGCACCTCCCAAAAACTAGCCCAGCACTTAAGAGGTGGAAAACAGGGCAGAGGAGGGACAAGGTTCCCTCCAGTTTCCCAGCTATAGCCCTGCTTAGCCAGGCGGCATCCTCAGGGCCATCCTTCCCTGGGGTCATGGGCTGCCTGGGACACTGCAGCTGGTTGAGGGCTGTGGAGAGCTCATAGTATCCCCCCAGAACCAACTCGAAACCTATAGAGCAGTCAGCAAACATAGGAAACTGCATTGTTTTGCATCTTAATTTCTCAAAATGCTTCTCAAGCCCTTGGCTTGTTTGAATGCTGTGCTGAGGTACTGGGAGGACAGTTCTGAATGCAAGGAGCAGAGCAATACTGAACCTTAAGGGACAAACCCTTAGCTGCTGAACCATCCAAATGGCCATTACAAGAATGTCTAATCCTTCATTTGAACCTTGCAACTATTTCTACGTGTGTCAGCAGGATCAAGTAAACCCTTGCTGCTTTTATTTCATGCTAGGAATATCAGTATTATGTTTGTCTCTCTTACCTCATGTTCTCTTGGTCTCCTTCAGAGGACAAACCATTCTGACAAGGTAGCATTAAAATTGAGCGGAGCTGACACAGCAATTTGGTCATCACCAGGTAAAGACTCACTTTCCAGCAGTTGTCCATCTCTATAACTCCTCATCCTCTACTCCAAAGTTTAAATGTAGTAGAGAAGTAATCTTTTCTTTCATGGCAAGTGTATTCCAAAGTCAAGCATCTATCACAGTAATTGCTTGGCCCATCTTTGCATTCAGGTAATGGCACTTCAGCTCAAGACACAGCTCCTCCTAACCACGGCAGAGGAACTGTATGAGAAGTCATCTTACCTATTCATGCTATGCCTTTTAGATATTTTGCAAGTTGGCACCGTCAGCCTCCACTGGAAGACACCTCCAGGTCATGCCCCAGCAGTCACACAGCTGAAGTGTTCATCAAACCTCAATTGGTGAGGAACATGACATCTGACCCCAGACAAAGCTCCAGTCACTCGGTGCTTCTTCCTGACCCACGCCGAGGGCTTGATGGGACAGTTTGCACCCATTGCTTGGGAGTGGTGGCTTTGCTCTCCCCTCGTTACTACAGGGGCACAAGGCGAGCAAAATAAATGTTACATTATTAGGGCAGCAAATCACTCCTTGAAGAAGGCATGTGCATTTAGCAGCAGGATAAGGCTTTTATGGAAGCCTATATTTTTTTTTTAAGAAGTACATATCCTACAGAAATATGTTCGGGAAAAAAAAAAAGTTAAAATCAGTAATTGAAACCAAGGTTTTTGTTTTGTTCTTTTAATCACAAATTAAATGTGATTATCTGTGACTGTAGTAACTAGATGGATAGCTACAGTCAGCGGCAGTAGAGGAAATATCCAGCAAGAAGGAACTCAATGAAATCGGCTTCATGCAGTGTATCAAGAGCACCATCTCGTGGCTATCCCTTTCTAGAACATATTTTATTTATTTTTAATTGCTACACTACAGCACAATTGCCTCAAAAAGGTGGTCAGCCTTTGGCTTTAGGTATATCTAGGAGTAGGCATTTTGGGAGGTGGGGACGGAATTCTTACCACAATCTTAATCTCCATTGCTTTTTTAAAACTTAAAAGGGCAGACCTTATATTTTTACCCCTAGATATTCTGAGCTTTTTTGAGAGTGACTGCTGCCAGAACATTGAGTTTTAAACCTTTTGTTAAACAAAACATTCAGTGTGCTAACATGTTGCTTCTTTGGCTAGTGACAGCACATCTGACACATGCTGTTCTTTTGCCACGCATTAGAAGTCACCCTCCCAAGTGAATAGCTCCGTTGTGTGCTAAGGCACCAGGAGTTGCAGAGTTGAAGTAAGAGAGTTTTTTTCCTGTTTTGGTTCTTCCATGTCCCTCAGTCCCCAAAGGAACCTCAAAGGCTGCTGCTGGAGGATTAATTACACTGATAAGTGCATACAAACTCGTCCTTGTTTTTACAAGTCAGTATATCATAGGATTAATCCCCATTATCTGACACTTCTCTTCAGCTTCTCTGTTTGCTGTGGCGGGACAGCTAAGACTGCCTTTAATGCTTTGCAGGAAGAAGTAAGCATCTTGAGCAGCTCCTCAGGTTTTTCAGGACAACATTGTAGGTGCAAGAGAGAAGAGCTGCAAAAATGTGGATATTCAGTATTGATTTCAGAAAGTCTTAAACCCCAGCTTCTGCGTGTCTCCCAGATAGGGTGAAGCTAAGGAATATCCTGTCTCCATAGTTGTTCAGGCCAGCGGGAACAGCTACTAACCACCACAGCAATTCACAGAGCAGAGAAACATCCCACCCTTTTGAAGCTTATCATGCTCCTGCAATGTAACTGGGGCTGCCATTTGCTGATTCTGAAAGGGGTTTTGACAACACAGTTGTCAGTTGGGGTCTACTCCTCTCCATATGGCAAATGCTATGCTCTTGCCTTAGGCAGGACTCCCACATTGATTAGACATCAAAGGCAGGTTTGAGATAGGCTCAGCACAGCCATTAACAACAATCTGCATCTTCTACTTTGGTCCCGCCTTTGGCACATATATCACTCTCCTCAGCACTGGTTGGGGCACTCACTAGGAATAACTTCCAACACCCTCTCTCTCCATAAGGAGCTGTTTTCACTCTCAGCAATAGATGCCAGGGCGGGAATTGATTGCCCTCTGGTCTTTTTCTGCCATGCAGGTTCACTGAAGCTACACGTGAGGAGATGAACAACCATGATTTTCAGTAAGATGCATATTTTTTATACAGCTCCAGTACTCGGCATTGTTGGGCAAGGTTTCAAAGGTTGGGAGAGACTACCACAAAGGAGGAAGCAGTTGTGTGGCCACCACAGATCCTCATGTTTCCAGGTAGAAATTTTGCATAAGAAAATTGCAAGCATTGGTAACAGGTCAAGGTCCTTAAGGAGCTGTCACCCACCTATTGAAGGCTGCAATCTTGAACGTCTATTCTGATTATTAACACTGAAGCTGGTAGGGCAAGGGTTGGAGAATCAGGATAAGACCATAAAAATGGTTGGGCAAGAGGAAAGAAACAGCCACAATGGTTCGCAGCAGCTTTGCCAAAGTTTTATTAGAAGTCAAGTAACCTGACCTTTGCAACAAGGTTTCAGGAACAAGTTAGTTGCCTCTTACCACTCACTGGAAAATTTCTGCTTCTTCTCATTGCTCACCTCCAGCTGTGACCACTGAAGCCACGTAGTGCAGTTCTTCCACCTTATCTGGAGGCAACAAGGAGCTTTCCTCAAATTCTACGTGAGCAGATAAATTTCTACAGGAAACAAGAAAAAAAAAAAAAAAAAGAGCTGTTCTTCACTCTTTCTGTGCACAAACTTTTAGGCTTACTACGGGGCAGATAGCTCCCCTTAGGAAGCTCAAAACCTGAAAAAATAAACCTATGCTTTCTATCATCCACATTCAGCACAAAAAACAGATGTGCAATTTTTTCTTCAAGAGGTATGATACTCTGCAGCACCAGTCCAAGTGCGGATGACTGCGCCGCATTTCTCAAAACCAGTGTACAAAAAGGTATCTGTGCTCTTCAGGGCACAGGAATTTCAATAGACATGGATGAAAATTTCATAACAAAGTTTTGCTTATAATATTTCTTATCTCCCTGTGCTCAGCTTACAATGTACTAACAGACTCACAGGTGTTGAATGCATATCAACCCCCTGACCACTGCCTTTTCCACGTCGCACAAACAATCCTGGAGACACCAATATCCAGTAGTTGAGGGCTGTTACTTCCCACACAAACGCCTATCTTCTGGCCTGCAGGACTGGTTGGTAATGGTGGTATAATCTAATTACCATAATAGTTAATTATAATAGGATGGAGAAGTTCTACCTTTCATTCTCAGATCTTGAGCACATCTGTAAGTGGATTGAAATAGACAAAAGATTTATGGATGAAAGCTCTTGAGAGAGCCCTCTACTCTGCGCTTGTGAGACCCCACCTGGAGTAGTGTCCAGCTCTGGAGTCCTCAACATAGAAAGGACATGGAACTGTTGGAATGAGTCCAGCAGAAGGCCATGAAGATGATCAGAGAGACAGAGCACCTCTCCTATGAAGACAGGAATTCTGAAGACCAGTTTGAATGAATCAAAGAAGGATGTTGACTAATAAAAAAGCTCAGCAATTCCTGATGGAGAAAAGCAAGTTAAGAATGAATAGATGGAAACACTATGCCTCCCTAGAATGATTTCTCCAGATGATAAAATGTTGTCCTTGAGCTCCAGTTTGTTTCCTGTTTATGACTTCATTATGGGCAATGAGTGAGTCACTTCAGTTCTGCACTAATTTAATCTTCCACCTTTCAGTCTGCTTAATGTGAACTTCATATTGGCTGCTAAATGGCCAACCTTGAGAGTTGGGCTTGTGCAAACCTCATGATGTTCAACCAACCCAAGTGCAGGGTCCTGCACTGGGACATGGCAATTCCAGGCACAAATACAGGTTGGGTGGAGAATGGCTGAAGAGCAGCCCTGAGAAGGACTTGGGAATGGTAGTGGATGAGAAGTTCAACTTGAGCCAGCAGTGTGCACAGGCAACCCAGAAAACCAACCACATCCTGGGCTGCATCAAGAGAAGCATGGCCAGCAGGTCAGAGGAGGTGATTTTACCCCTCTACTCTGCTCTCCTGAGACCCCCTTGGAGTATTGTGTCCAGCTCTGGAGTCCTCAAAACAGGAAGGACATGGGCCTGTTGGAACAGGTCCAGTGGAGGGCCATGAAGATGATCAGAGGGATGGAACACCTCTGCTATGAAGACAGGCTGAGGGAGCCAGGCTTGTTCAGCCTGGAGAAAAGAAGGCTCCAGGGAAACCTTATAGCAGCCTTCCAGTACCTGAAGGGAGCTACAGAAGACATGGGGAGGGACTCTTTATCAGGGAGTGTAGTGACAAGACAAGGGGTAATGGCTTTAAATTAGAAGATGGGAGATTTAGTTTAAATACCAGAAATTCTTGGCTGAGGGTGGGTGAGACACTGGAACAGGTTGCCCAAGGAAGCTGTGGCTGCCCCATCCCTGGAAGTGTTCAAGGCCAGGCTGGATGGATCTTTGAGCAACCTGGTCTGGTGGGAGGTGTCCCTGCCCATGGCAGGGGTGGTTGGAACTTGATGATCTTTAAGGTCCCTTCCAACTCCTAACCATTCCATAATTCTATGATATTACTCAGGCAGCCTCTTACTTTAAATCTCAGGTTAGGAGAATGAGTTTGCCACATAAAAGCAGAACACTAGAGGTGCTGCTCAACTTTTTCTACCACTGCTGTCACAAGTGCAAAAATTAACAAGTGCAAGAAAAGTTGCCACGCAGTATGTAACTGCTGCCCCAGTTCAAGGAGCAGGACCCGCAGCACTGCCTGCCCTGTCTGTTACCTGCTTACTAATGGGAAAAAAACCCACCCAACCCTTGGACACTTCCAGAAAGTGATCAGTCCTTTCCTTGAAGGTTTGCCTTTCTTTGCTGTGGGATCACAAAGACTTTACTGACTGAGCTGGTTCTGCGGCAGCAGCATAAATTCAGCCAACACACTTTTCCATGAATGCGTTGTTTCAGGAACTATCATCAATTTTACTGCTAGGAGTCTTTAGGTAAGATGCAGGAAGGCGGCATGAGAATGGATTCCGTACATTTTACACAAAATCAGGAGATTTCCCGTTTGTTAAATTAACATTTTTAAGTAGTATGTGTTAGAAGACTTGAAAAACAAGCATGAAATGTAACATTTTAAGATGACAAATAGGGAGTCCAGATTTGCCAATCAGGTTTTTGAGAACAGTAATTTATTTTCACATTTACAAGACAAACATGAATAATATTTAAAGTAGTATTTACAAATATATACAAACATTAAAAATCTTATTTGGGAAACACTGGCAAAGTATTTTTTAGTCAAGATACAGTACTTTTTTTTTTTAAGTTGGAAAGGGTTTCACCTCAGTTCAAGGAAAACCTGTAGTTTCTGAATGAAGAAGTGAACAATTTAAGATTCCTATATGGCAAACCATCAGAGAAAATGGTATTATGAAGTTTCACAGTTAAAATTAAGGCAAAGCCAACCCCCTCCCCCCAAATCATAAAATTCACTCATCTCCATTGACATTCTCACAATAAATGCTTTTAAAAGAGTAAATATTGAAATAAAACACACCTGGCATTCAAGAATTGCTAGGGTTACACACGGAAGGCTACTTGACAAAACTTTTTTCTTTCATTCAATATTATTGTGGAGTGCTTTGAAGATGGGAACACAATAGCCAAATTGTCAGGAAAATGTTTAAAATGTTATTGGAATCCCCATCCAGAATTTTATTTTAAATTTAGAGATTAGTGAGGATTTTTAAAATGGATATTTATGATGATTCCTAGGAATTCGAACATAACCAAGTAGTACATAGAAATAATAAAATTAAACCTTTTGTTTTAAAACATAGGAGAAAGCTTTTTTTTGTTTGTTTTGTTTGATTGATTTTCTTTGTGATTAAGTTCATATCCTTAAAAAGCTGTTACGGGACACCTAAGTATCTGGACTGGGATGGATCACAACCTCCGTAGATTCTGTTTGCTCTTCTTAGTCCCAGGAAGAGGCCCTAGATTAGAGCTGGGTTTCACTGGTTTGCCACTAATGCAGTCACTGGAGCTGTGGTAGCTGCACAGGCACTTTGTGCAAAACTCAAATCTGCAACCTTCACGACTGCAGGTCGCTCTTTGTAGATAGGAGTCATACTTTGCAGGAGAGCCACAGCGATGGCAGACTTTAAGGCTTTCAGTATTTTTCAAGGTCTTGGCAGCCTGTTGGAAAAAAGCATATAAAGAAAATAATGAGTGGAGGGTAAATACACACCCCAGACATTCCCTGATGCTATACTACTCTAGAGAAATATTTATTACAAATTTAGCTTAATTCTGGTTGCATCAAATTCTTATGGAGATTAAACAGGAATAATCAATCTATAACTGCAATTACTTTGGACAGAAATGGAGGTAGTCAATTCAAAATTCATTATATTTTAAAGTACAAAGGAAGTGTAGAGCTGAACTTTTCAGATTCCCAGTGGCACAAAGTGTATATAGTTGTATGAGAGCAGCTTGATCATACTTTCCACTGTGATTTTATCTTCTCTCATTGTACCAATTTGCAAACGTTGGAGCTTGAGAGAAAAAAACTTTCTAGTTAAGAAAATCTGTTGTTTATTAACAGTGTCTGCCAATAAACATTTTAAAAAGTTTAATAACACCACTGCAATGTAGACCTGCACTTACATATAGAAAAAAAACCCAACAACAAAACAACTCTGGAAAAATAACAAGGTGAGGGGAAGCTTACACTCTTAGCAGTTGTTAACAACTCCAAATGTGTGACATCACAAATACGTGGTTTAAAAAGCCAACTTAATGTCAGATAATTAGTGGAAAAAGCAGCATAGGATGAAAGGGAGTATTATTAGTTTGTTTCATTTAAAAAAAAATAAGAACTACTTAGTCTTTAGTCTTTAAAAAAGATAATTGTCCATAAAAGTTGAAGTAAAATTGATACTTTTTGTGTGATCGCTACGTGGAAAACATGTGATTCATTATAAACTGATGGAAACTACAAGGAAAATTACTAAACATTTTCACGTTTTATCCAAGGCAAAATTTAAGCCAGAAGAACCCTGCTAAGCCATTTTGAGGATACTTAAACACCTGGGGGGGGCAGAAAAAAAGAATAAAAGAAAAAAATATGTAGAACTTCTCAGTGCATGTACCAATATAGTCCACTTAGTTTCTGACATTGTCTTAAAATATGCTCCATATGCAAAGTCTGGCAGCCATACCAACAAGAGTTACAAGCACTTCAAACTGGAGATACTACTTTTAGAAATATTCTTCACAAGCTGATCGTGTGCCAGACAACATGTGAGAAATTATAGATGAATGGAAATCACCAGTTACCTCAGAAAACTCCACGAGCCGGCTGTGATTCTTTGATGCTTTGGATCTGGTGCCTTTTTTACTGAAATCGTTTGGTGGGGTTGCTGTCTGAATGGAAGCTAAAGCCGCTCGGCTGGGAACATATTCCCTTGTTGCTGGATGTTCTGATGCCTTAGCACCATTCTAATGGGAAGAAAAAACAAGAATAAGATTTGAGAAGAGACTCATCTGATACTGATTTTTGGTGTAACAGAAGTCAACAACTTATTTTTGATCTGTCCTCCTGCCTAGAAGGCTTCCTATAATAAGGTGTCATACCAAGTAGTATGTTAATTTTGCCTTAGTTTTTCCAGTTGCCACTGTTATAAAAGTGTAGAACAGACCCCCAGTTCAGACCATTAAAACCAGCCATCTTCTACTACATAATGCAACTTAGTTTCATATTTACACAATTATTTAGGTAGAGCATGTAACCTCGTTACCGCAATGTTTAAAAGCACAAAGTAATATTTCTAATTCTTTACAGTGAACGGGGATGTTTGAAGTTTTCTTTCTGAAAAGTAAACTCCCCCCACTGTAAGTGGCAGTTCAGGTTAAGAAAAGCATACAACGGCAGGGGTTAAACCAAACTATGGGATGAACGTTCAGTGATGCCCAACCGCTTCATCCCAACAGACTAGGACCATGAAATACTTCATAAAATTCAAGCTAGTTGACTACCTTATTCTGTGGCAGATCCTAAGCCTCATATCACTGTCTCTCAAGGAAGAAAAATCCCAAACGTTTTAGAAGAGTCCTGCCTTGGTAAAAGGCAATGCTGGTTAGTGTGCTTGGATCTGTGGTTGCGTAGTAGTCAGCAGAGTGGTTTCACTTAGTCTCACTCCCTTCTGGATGAGTGGAGACGCTAAAGCTAAGGAAGCCTCTGCCAAGAACCTTGAGGGCTTGCTCAGCAGGCAGTGCTAGAATTGACCCCCTCCTTCCTGCCTTCCTCTGTGACACGGGAGATGTGGAAGCTCTTAAGAACATCTATATTGTTCCTTGGGTAACCCGTTCAGTCAACCTTCCTTGGGCTCCAAAGACAGTCTACGCACTAACAGTGAAGTGACTAAGCAACACCTGAGACCAGGCATCCTAACAGGACACACTGAGACACTCCATGTTTTCAATTTAATAAACTCTTCTGAGATCTCTTAAGGCTGGGAGGAGTCCTGAAATAGGAGAAAGACACTGCTGATTTAGGCTTAAAATATCCAATAAGCGTGGAAACTTACAGAAAGGTTTTTCACAGCTTTACTATATATTTGGAAAACCCATTTATCTTCCTGTAGAATCTTCTGCCACGTTGTGCTGACTTTGGCAAAACTGCAACGACAATACAATACAAACATATCAGTTACCTCCTAGGAAAAGGAAAAACTTTTTTATTTAATAGTAGGAAAAACTATGCAATCTTCTTATTTCATGTAGAAGATGGGATATGTTCACAGTGCAGTCTTTAATTTGCCTTCTAAGGAAAAGACACGTTCATATTTGGCTTATCCATGGCTTACATCGACAGTTCATGTTTCAATATCTTACTATATAATATTAACCATTGTCTTTGTCAATGTCACAAGCCCCATATCTAAAACATTCTCAAGCCATCTGATCAGGTTGCGTATTTTCCCAATGAAATACAACAAGATCAATTTACTTACTTTATTAAATCCATCTCACCAAGGTGCTTTAAGATGTTTGCTAATATATGCTTCAGGTTCTTTTGGAAGAGTTCAGCAAGAATGTCTATTGTGTCTAATCCCATTTTCTTTCCAATTAGGTTACAAAGTTCAATTTTTCCCCTAAAAACAATTCTGTCTATCACAGCCCAAGACTTAAGATTTCTTTTCCCACTTTTTTTCAAAGTTGAGCAAATCCTTTCTTCATAATGGATTACTGGCAACAAAGTCTTCTTTGAAAACTGTGCTTGGTTTTGGCTTCTGAGACAATGCTTTGGTGTGCCACAGAGATTCCCAGCCAAAGGTATACTATCATCATGTTCTATTGCATCAGTGTATTGGCTACTTAACATAGAGGAATAACCACTGTCTTCATTAAATTTACTGTTTTCCAGTGCCTCCATTTCATGGATATCTTCATCAAGCGTCTGGGTTAGTTGTTTGTTTTCTTTGTTATGTACAGGTCTCCCTTCATCTTCAAGATCTACATTTCTGGTGGCCACATGGTATGAGTCACTAAAGAGTATTTTCTGATGCTCTTCAGCACAGCTTTTACAAAAGTCTTCCTCATAACTCAAGGAACAGGATTCTTCCAGTCTTGTTTCCTCTAGAGTAGACTTCAGTGGTGCAAACCCAGCAGGAAGAGACGTACAATCAAAATCATGTTTCATTTTGAAAGAGTTGTTAAGGTTTGATTTCATTACTCTTTGTATCCTGCAAGAAACAACAAGGACAGTTTTAGTACACAGCATAAACTGCATCAAAGATTCTTTTCCTTAGAAGGAACCAATCACACCTCCCTTCTGTATTATGAATTTTAGGTTTTTATCTAGCTTGCCCTCCAGCATCTAAAACCACAGACAACTACTGGAACCAGTGGAACTAAGGATCAGCCACACACTTAATTTGTGTGAGATCTTCTCAAAATTAGAGCTTTATGCCGCTTAGAACTTGGGCAAGAAAATTGACTGGATGATTTACTTTATCACCATTCCACCAGTACGGACCACGTTTAGAGACACCGATGCTTCCACTCCTTACCCTTAATGCAGAGATATACTCAGGACACTTGCAGTCCCTGCTAGGGACACCAGTGGCAGAGGGCCCATGAGTGACATCCAGACCCAGGCAGGGCTATAGCTGGGCCAGAACAGCCTGAAGTTTGCCATCCAAGGCCAGAGGCAACTTTGCTGATGCAGCCAGGTATCTGGCATGTTTTAAAAGGGGAAAATGCTGGATGGCAGAGGAAAAATGTGAGTGCTCCCACGTATGCCTAAATTACAATGCATGTGGAAATTACAACAGAAAACAGCAACCCTTAAACAATGGTCAAAGTGAAATATAGCTTACTTACAAGCATGATTTTAAGAGGGTAGGAAGTCGATAGATATTATAGAGAAATCGAGCTTTTTCTTGCCCAGTTTCCTTCCCCTCCCCCCGAAGTGTGGTGCTATCTATATTAACAATTGCGGGGGGATGGGCGAGGGCTGAAGGGAAGAAGGAAGCCATCTCTGAAGTGTTAAATCTAGAGGGAAAATAATTTTTAAGACGCTTTGCAATCCGTATAAAAAGCAACCTCCCCGATCTGAGCAGGTATTTTAAGGGTTTTAAGCACTTCCAGCCGCTTTGGAAAAAAACATATTAGAAAAACGTGTTTCACGAACGATTCAGAAAAAAACATAAAGTCCCTTCTTCGTAGCTGCATTTGGTGGAAGAAGGGAGCAAATACGCTTATGGCTTTGTACAGTGTGAGTGAACGGGGGGAAGCGAGCCCTCCCTAAGCCTCCTGCTCCCCTTCCCCCCATGGCTTGCGCGCCACGATCGAGCAGGGCAGCTTTTGGGCTGAAACCCTGCAAAATATGGAATTCTGTGTCCCTCTTTCCTGCTTTCTCGGGGAGCCCAGCCCGGCCCCGACCACTCGTTGGGGTGGGCTCAGCCACGGGCCTCCCGGGCGCTGTCAGGGGGCTCCCGCCAGGCAATCAAAGATGGCCTGGGTGGGCGGCAGGTAGACCGGCCGCCGACCCTGCCGTGCCCTGCTGCCCCAAGAATCGGAACCCTGAGCCTTCAGGGAAAGGAATCGGGGGGGAATGTCTCCGTTTTCTCCCACGTTGGGGGATTGCCCCCTAAAATGGTGGCAGCGGGGCGGGCAGGAGCGCGGCAGGGGGATGCCCCCCTCCGGCGGCGTGGCCCGTCGGGCGGGAGACAGCGCGGCGCGGCGCCTCCCCGCCCGCTACTGCCCGCCGGCGGGAGCTGCATTCCCCACCCCACCTCGGACCCCGACCCGGTCCCGCCAGTGCGGGACGGGCCCAACACGCGGCTCGGCGACAGGATCAGGGCAATCCGCGGCCGCCCATACGCCACCATCCCGTTCCGCTGCATCCCATCCCGCCAGCGGGATAACTGCGGGACAATACCGGGGAGGGCAGCGGGGCCACTGGGCATCCCCGTCCCTGGCCCACCCACCAGCTCGCTGCACGGCCAGCTCTGCCGGCGCCCCCAGACCCACCACATCGTACGCCGGCAGCCCCCACCACAGAGCTCTCACCACGGCGCTTCACCATCACTGGCTACAGAGCCTTCACCGCAGAGCCCTAAACCGTCCCAGGTCACGCAGCCTTCACCAAGGAGCCCCATCGCCCCGAACGGGCCCTGCCGTGGAACCCCAGCCCCATCGCCCCGAACGGGCCCTGCCGCGGAACCCCAGCCCNGGGGCCGGGGGGGCGGAGCGCGGGACACAGGGCGTGGGGCGTCTCCCGCCTCTCCCTCCTCTTCCTCCCTCCTTCCCTCCCCATCCTCCGGCAGCCGAGCGGGCTGGAGGGTCTCTCCCACACCGACGAGCGGCTTCTCAGCCCCAGGGGGGATGCGGGGTAGGGAGTGACCCAAGCGTATTAGCGCCCACCCCGAGGTCTGCGTTCGTTCTGGAACGGGTGCACCCGGGACGGTGACATTGCCCAGAGCACCCAAAGCTCCTGCGCTGGGGAAGGATTTGGGGGTTCTTACATCTGCGTTTCTCCCGCCATAGTAGAATTGCATTTATTTTACGGTCTAATCAGCGTTATTCGCAGGTGGCAGAGCGGGGAGGAGTGGTGCTGGGGGAGGAGCGGCGCTGGGAGCTCAGCGGAGTGCACATCAGTGCGGGGGGGTCCCGCTGCTGCTGAGAAGACAACCTACTCTACTCACAGCCCAGGAAGGCTGTCACATTTGTAGAGCAACAACACACCTTACATTAAAATTAGTATGGAGCATGAAAGGGACTTGAAGTGGTAACACTTGCCACAACAGGTCAAGGAGGCACCACTCAGAATAGTGACATCCACCTCATAGGATGGCACCAGATGCCATTTTTGGGATACCTCTGTCAGCCTCTTACTAGAACCACCTGATACGTGGCTTTTCTCACTGATCACACCGTCATGGCAGCAACACACCTAGTCTCTCTTCAAGAGCCAGACAAGAGGGCAGCTGCAAAGCCAGGCAAGACCAGGGCAGGCAGGCCACCAGCTGGAATATCAGGGAAGGTCTAGGGTGACAAAGACCTGAACACTTACGCAGTGGTCCAGTGCTTAGACCTGGTTGATGGCCCTCGTTTGCTTGGAGGAATATGAAGCTAAAGTCAGAGAGAAGGAATTGCAAACTGCATCCATCTCTTGGTATAAGATAGTCTGGCTTTAAGTTGAGTCAAGAAGACCGTCACAAGTGCTCTGTAGTTTGCTCTTTACAGTAGTGATCTGGTGTAAGTACAGACTTCAGTTTCTGTTCCAATCAATATCTAATTCCTTTACGCACAAAATGCATCGTTTCTTTTCACTTTCTTACGTGGCAGCTGGGAGTTGTGAATCTGGCAGTAAATCTAGAGCTAGGTCTCACCACCAGGAAATACGCATGCCTCACCTTACACATACAGGCACTCCTACATCTCAAGTTAAATTATGCATCTTTAATTAAAAGATTTGGAACCGAATCACAGTTACCATGCGGTGTTTCCTAGAAAACAAAGCTGATAAAGGCCTTAAATGGTTCTATGCATTTTTTGACATGCATTCGTTCAAACTGCAGTCTCAACTGTAATAAAAGATAATAAACTTCTAATAATTAGCTGCCATTTATACAGAATTTTTAAATAATGCATCTCTATAAGCTATGTATAGCAAACTTTGTTCCATTTCTCATTTCTTACAATATTTTTAATTAGAAGCCCAAAAGTAAACACCTCTATATTCATGATAATGTTCTTCCATAAGTTCCAATTTCTTGTTTACTGTTCTTTACGTTTCAAATACATTCTGTGTGTGTATACACACATGTATAGGTACAATGCATGAGGGGATAACGTGGCATGGAAGCCACACGTTTTGTATGGCTGTATGTATTTGGCATTGTAAAATGTAGCCTAAAAGAAATGTTGGAAGTCTTCTTTACCTACAGATACATACGGGCACATGTATCAGTAGATTAGAAAGGCAAAAGTTCCGCTTTGCTTTCACAGCTCAAATGTTTTAAAGACACTTGTTAAATAAACAGACAAAACCAGTAAGATGCTGTTCATACCATGTAACTTTTTGAAAATCAACAAACTGGAGTCAATTGAAAACATAAAGGAGAAACTGGACTGAAGCCACATGGAGACTGAAATATCAGCCAAACAATATTGTAACGATTCTTCTCACTTTTGACTTAAGAAGAGAAACAGCCTCTTCTAAACCAATTACTGTAAGTTGGCTTCCATGGCTTCTTTTTGATATTCCCTTACAATTTTTTGTGTTCAGTAATAAGGGCTGGAAGGCCATGAAAACATGAAGGAGATACACTTTGACTTCCTCTCCCGTGTATAAGTGATTAACAAAAAGACAGATTAGTAGTGGGGTCAGTTATTTATCACTTTCTTCCAATCACTCAAACAAAATAGAATTGGCTTTTTTTCAAGTAAACTATTGGACACTGTCCCAACGTTTAAACTATTGTTTAAATGAAAACTGGAACTAGAAATAACTCATTTTTTAATGCGTACCTTTTGAGAGTGGTGTATTGGTATCTTCCCAGTGGAGAAAGGTAAAAACTGCAGTAACTTCTGGCCCAGTCAAATTTACTTTTTTAAGAGGACTGCTGCAGCAATAACGTCTCATATGAAGGTAACAGAGTCTTTTACTCATCAAGTAAGAGAACTGTTTATCAGTCATGAGGAAACAAGTTGTGGTGTCTTTCATGATCTGAAAAGCAGTTGCATTTTCTGTGTGGTGCTCCAAGCAGCTTCTTTGCAAACGTCTACATCTGTTGTAAAGGGCCAACCAAGAGCAACGTTCAGGACAGATTCTTTTTTTCACTTTCTGAAATAATTTCCATTAAAGATTCATAATCAGCATATTCTCTCAGAGTTTGTATCATTTCATCTAGCATTTCTTCCCCTAGCATGAAAGACTCGATATGGTGCACTGATCTGCTTATCCTGTGGTCAGTAATACGGTCCTGTGGGAAGTTGTATGTTCTGATCTTCTCTGATCTTCCTTTCGTCCCCACCTATAAAAGAAGAAGAGTCAGTTTATCAGCAGCACCTTTTATAAAAAGGATGAAATATTGATTAAGCATCTGGAGCGAATGTTTTCTCTTTGTCCCATGATTATCCAAAATTGCTTACAGTTATGTAGTGCTTGGACCAGTTCAGTAGTTGCAGTAATTTTTCTCAAACGTGTAGAAGAATTATTTTACTGTATCTTTTTCTACTATGTTCTGGTTCTTCATGCTTCAATCCAGTTTGTTTCCCTAGATCTCTAGAGTTTACACACTACTGAAATTTTAAGTCTGGCTAATAGATAACCTTTATTCCCCAAGTAGAAAGTAGATTTTTTTTGTCTCGTCCTCGCCCCTTCCTGGGCTCCTGTTCCTCTATATTTCCATTTACTAGTTGCAGTTCAACACAGGAGTTACCCCAAGAACATTTGCCTGTACAGAATTATATCTTTACTAACTGAAACTTACTTGAATCTTTCGAACACTGTTTCTCTTTTTGGTTTCTTCTTCCAGTTTGGCATTGTATAGTTTAGCAGATAGCATTTGCATAGCCTTCTCTTTGTTTCTAATTTGAGATCTTTCTTGCTGACATTCAGACACGATCCCTGCCAAAAATACCATGACACTTAACATTTAAAAGTAGCACATACTAAAAGAAATTTGCAATTTCTAGAGTATTTTTCTGTCTTCAATACATATTTTGGACTGGGAATGTGAAACTCAGGTTTATTAATGTCTAATGATAGAATCTGGGCAGAGTTGTACAGGTGCTTTAACCCCCAAGTCAAGAAGTGTAATTCATTATGTTGGACAACGGGTAGGTAATGAAATAAAAGATGTATGATGTGATCTGACTTACAGAAGACACCTCTAACACTTGTGATTTGTGGCCACAGCTCCA
The DNA here is from genome assembly GCA_013400055.1 of Nycticryphes semicollaris. Taxonomy (NCBI): domain Eukaryota; kingdom Metazoa; phylum Chordata; class Aves; order Charadriiformes; family Rostratulidae; genus Nycticryphes; species Nycticryphes semicollaris. The sequence continues at coordinate 1,272,393 of VXBJ01001907.1, forward strand.
GGAAATTTTTTAAGGGGCAGTAAAATACACAAGACAGCAAGCATACAGAATACAATCAGAATACATAAAAATAGGCACTATTTTCTTACAAAAACAGCCTAAGAAAGGAGGAGGGAGCAGAAATATAGGAATAAGACAGCACAAGCTAAGTTGTTATTTGGATTTATTTTAAGTAACTATGGTACATAACTGTATGCTTTTATAAGATTACATAGTATTACTTTATGAAAGAGTTGCTTACAAACAACTCCCTGGGTCCTAATAAGGGTTTATAAACAGTTAGGATGAGAGAAATAGAAGTAACAGGACAATTGTAAAGGAAGAGAAATCAGAGGAATGAAGAAGGGAAAGGTGGAATAGGAAAAAGTCATGAGATAAGGACTCCCTATGAACAATCTGCAGTGCATAACCACAAAAAACTAAAACATTTTAAGATTTCTATAACAAATACTAATAACAACCTTCAGCAAATGTAAGATCATTTGCTGCATTTAATTTTTTTTTTTATTATTTAGGTTTCTTAAGGTTGGGGTTTTTTTTCCCAAACGTGCAGCCAATACAAAACCTTTTGAATCTGGAGTACTTTGTTGTCACCATATCTTGAACAGAATTCTGTCCTCTTCACTGTTTACTTTCTGCTTTAATGAGGTGATGCAACAAGTGCAGAATGGATTAACGTCTTCAATAAACATGAAGAAATGGGTGGCAAAAATCTGTGTACGTGAAGATAAAGAGCACTCAGGATTACCTGAGGCTGTAAAGCCTGACTAATGTTTGTGGTAGAGAAGAGGAAAACTTAAAACAGCAATGAAAGTCAAGGCAGCTGTTGTGGATTGCTCAAAGGGAAGTAAAAAGCTTAGGAATGGCAATTAGAAAAAGGATGTGATAGCTAAAATCAGGTAGCGTTTGAAAGTGTATCTTATCCCTCCTGTGTTACCCAACCTGAGCCCTGGGGATGGGCTGATCCTAATTCTGTGTGTAATCTATGGGAAAGGAACCATCAGACTCTGCAATTAAAATCAACATTTTAATACAGAAATAAGGCAAGCTCTATTTTGGAGACTAGTCAAGAAAAGGCAAATCATCAGATTTTCACCTACTCCACTTTTTCAGTTTCTTTTTGATTATTTAAGAGCTTAAATATAACTTTTTAATAGAAACTGGTCTGGATGCTTTTGGAGTGCCATGCTTAATGGCAAAATGGATAAGTTTACCTGCTCAAGCCAGTAGTCTTCACTATTACAAATTGGAATGGCGTATGATGGTGCATTTACAGTAGCATAAACACACATGAAAAGTAGATGAATCTTTCTGCTCTACTGTTCTCCAGTTTTGAATATAAAACCTTTGTTTCAAAAGAAATGTGGATCTTGTACTAAGAAAAGAAATGAAGCACCTGTTGGAATATGAACTATCCGTACAGCACTGTCTGTGGTGTTGACATGCTGGCCTCCAGCTCCACTAGCTCGCTTTGTTTCGATCCGTAGATCTTTCGGATTAATTTGCAGCTTCATCTGTTGTGGGAGACAGAAAGAAGAGTAAAAAAAAAAAAGGACATACTTACGTTGTTTCTTCCTAGACAGATGTCAAATATGCATAGTTGGTTTGTTTTATAAGGCACACACAGGCAAGATCAAGCTTTTTGAAGTTTATGAGTGGTAGCTCACATCCACTTATAAACATATTAAATCCTTGTAGACAGACTGGACTGTGACATGATGGAAGCCAGAGAATCAGACAAATAGTAGCTTAAGGTCCCTTAACAATGGTCTTCCTGCTCTGCACCCTATTGCAACAGTTAACCAATATTTGAACTTGACCAGATTGTTTTTTAGGTAAAATGGAAGATATTCCCATGGCTGGCTCTAGAATGGGCTGATGGTCTCTGAAGGAAGGAGCAAGACAACTTTGGGAGAGAACAGGAAGGATAACATCTTTGACAGTTTGAAACGAAGAGCAAAACGAAGCTTTAATTCTTAGTCAGTTGTTCTTAACCAAGAAAGAATGAGAATGAATAATCATCCAGACACTTTGGAAGGGGAAAGTGACAAGACTATAAAAATGGATGAGGTGCTAAAAGAAATCTCTATGAATTGTGTACAAATATTACCAACCCCTCCCGAACCAGCAATCAGACTGGGACCTAACAGTAAGCTAGGTCTGTCTTTTGTTACTTTGTAAAAAATATAAAGTTTTCCACAAAACCTGCAAGACACAGTCACAGCGAATTTTCAAGTTACAGTAAACTGCCAGTGACTTTCTTCCAATTAGGATTATGAAGAAATCCAGAAATTCTTTATTTCACCCCCGTAGACAAAAATAAACAAACAAATATGACTTAGCTTAAGATATTTTTTTAAAAGTCATTAAGATTTAATGATTTCATTTCTAAGATTTAAAGATTTAGTTTCTATTAATATAGAAAACACTTGGGTATCAGCAATACAGCATGTAAAAACATTGCTCATGGTCAAGTCAGTTATACTAGAAGATAAATATTACCTCGGGGGGCTGGGGTAATATTGCAACAGTCATTGTGCTGGTGTGAATGCGACCTTGTTTTTCCGTCTTTGGCACCCGCTGAACACGATGCACTCCTCCTTCAAATTTCATGTACTTGTAAGCCTCATGACCTGCTATACTGGCAACTGCATATCTTAGGCCACCTTAAATATAGAAGAAAAACAGCTGTAAAGCTGTAACAGAAAACTGCTGGTACTACGCGGATATATTTCAAACAGGATATTTAGACATCAATTACCATTTGTTTCTTAAAATTATAAATTTACTATCTACATAGACAGAATTATACCAGAAATACAAAAAAAGTCTTAAAAACAAAGGCAGACATACATAGTAACACACCATCTCATGTAAAGGACTGTCAAATTATTTTTTATAGAGTCCAATTTCAGTTTTTTATATACATAAAACCATGTATGAACCACACACATACGTGTACATGTGCAATCAAAAGCCAGCATAGAACTCTAACACCAGTAGTAAGTTTACATAAAGATCAAATTTTGAAAGCCACCTTCAGAAACTACACCAATTTTTTTACTGTTAGTTGAGAACCTTATAATTCAATGGGAAAACTTTGAACTCTTTAACTAAAGTATTATTCATACCCTTCTCATTAGCCATTCTCCTCTGGGCATCCTGCCTGTGTCTCATCTTTGCTCTTTCATTTCATTTTAATCTTTTGAGCCCTTGGAGCGAGCACAACTCCAGCTCCTGCCCCTCTTACCAATACATCCAGCAAAATGTTTGACAGCAACATCCTAAAAGCCAGTACTGGAACTTGGAAGTGAAGCCCAATACAATCACAGGTTGTAACAGAGAGAGTTTGCTGCCATACCAGTTTATAATTGATCTTTCTTGTTTGCTAGAGCACAAACCCTTCAGCCACGCCACTGTAACTGTTTTAAGGATCAAAGAAGTGATAGCACTGTAAGAGAATGCGTTTTTTTCTGGTTTTTAATTCAGCTCAGTGCTGAGATCCCATTCTTAGCACAGTGGATGGTGTGCCAAGGGAATGGCTGAAGAGGAGAGAGGCAGCCTTGAAAGAGTGCTGCTGTTGCAACATGAAACCACAGCCGAGGAAAAGACGAGGCACATACTTCTCAGAAATACTGTTTTAGGGTATCTCTAGACTAAGGCAAGTGACCACAGGGACAAGATAACAGCTTTTTTAAGACAGGAAAATGAAGACAACGTAGAACGTGCAAATGCCCTGCAGAGGAGGAAAAAGTCACCAGCCAGGACACAGGTTCTGTTCACTTCTACAGAGAAGGTTTGCAAGTATTTTAATTCTACAGAAATTTAACATTCCCTCATAACTTTACTAAAACATATTTCCTTTTACGGTCACGTTAGTGGAAAATAGTCTAAAATGCCTCCTCCTCTCTCTTTTATCTCATTTTTGTCCTTCTAACTTTTAAATGTTTTCTTCTGATGGTACAAATCTCTATCATTTTGATTCAAATGTCCACCTAGTGCTTCACTGATTTAATTTATTGCCATTATCTACTAACGATTCTGTAAGATAAATCCATCATGTTTAGAATAAATCTGACCATAAAGCATGCAGTTTACCAAATAAGAGTACCTGTCAAAATCTTCAGTTTAGATCAGGAAGTTTAATTCTAACAGGTACTGTGAAATCTTTCTGCTACTAAGCAAATGCTATTCAAATGAACAAATGATTTCTTCTTCACTCTAAAAGAATCTTACATAACCTAAAACAATTAATGGAGTCGAGTACTAAAACTTACTTACTCCTTTACATAAAAAACAAGTACTACAAAAAAATCTTAAGTAACCTCTGCACAGGAGGAAGAAGCCAGGCTACATAAGGAGTAAAAATAACGTGAATGTCTACAAGGCTATGGCATTACTGACAAATATTAATTACTCGATAAGCAGTTCACTGCAAAAGCTAACGTTCTGTCTTTTCTCCCTCCCTTCTCCTGGCATTACAATATATACATACATATATATACCATGGGTAGTGTCTGTCTATTTGAGCTGCAGCCACATCTGTGACTTGTCCAGGAGAGTTCAAGACTGTGATGGTAACAGTGTGCCTGTGGCAGCGTGGTACATAGGAGGAGATAACTATGAAACTAGTTCAAAAGACAGGTATTTGGGCCATACTGCTTCAAATCAAACCAACGTGGGTTTAATATGAAATGCAGCCAAATCCAATGAACCTTCAACAGATCCCCTACCCTGGCAGACACGTTGTAGGCCTGTGAAATACAGTTAGCTGTTATATTCTCGCCTCTTTTAATTAAAATGCCCTCTCTGTTCTGGAAGTTGACGTGCACACAACAAGGGTAAGAGTTTGAACTTGGTTTTTATGTGGTATCTTAGACCCAGATTGAGACTGTCTCATACACGTGTCTGCCTGCCAATGCAGGCTTAAGGGGCAGTGAATAAATAACGACAGGTGAATCTGTGCTGGACCTTGAACATGCTGGTTTAGCCCAGTGGCATCCCTTGGGGTAGGTTAATAAGGTTAGTTAAGAATGGACTGAAATAAATTCTTAAATCAAAGCTTTCTTTAACATTCACCTTGTTCACACATGCTCACATTCAGATTTCAGCCCAATTCTGGAGTTCTCTGGAGTGAGGGAGTTTGATGTTTTAATACAGGACTTTGCTTTTGGTTGCGCAGTCCATACAAATGGAATGTGGATGGGATGCAACAGCTCAGTGCCACCAGCCAGCATCCTTAACTCTGTTCTTGCTCAGCACGACACAGACACTTTGAACCTGAGGGTTCGAACATGCCATCTGTAGTGCTCTTACCTCCTGATTTATTTCTAGTTCCTCAGTTTTGCTATGTGGTCACGTAAGTAAGATGAGAAAATACACTACAAGAGGCTGACAAAGCCTTTATCCGCCTTTATTTTTAATAATGTATTAAGTATAATGCATTCATTTCTTTTAATGCATATTAATTGATTCAATAGCAGCTACTCTACAAGGAGAGTCTGATACTGCAAAAAACCTGAGTTTATATTCATCAACTTGAAATAAGTCACCTGCTAAAAACGTTAGAAAACGGTATTCAAACACTTTACAGATGTAACACTTAAAAATCAAATTCTAGTACAGATTTTAAAAATCCAGAAGTGTAAATGAAGTCCATAGTAAGTTAAATTGTATCTACATATCTGAAAGGTAAAGTGTGAACACAGACAACAAATCAAGCCTGTACTTAGATATTTGAATTCCCAGTTTGTGATGTCTGACTGTATTTCTTTCATGGAGACCAGTTTTTGAACCTTCTTTTAACCCTCAATATATAACAGTGTATCAAAAACTGTGATGCAAGAAGCATCTTAGGGCACAGGCAGACTCTCATTAGAAGGTGAAAGTAGCTGACTGACATGAGAAGCTTAACTAGGAGAGCTGTGGATATTTATTTTTTGTCAATTTCTACATGGTTGGAACAGAAAGGGTTCAAGATACTTGAAAATACCACTGAGTCCAAAAGAAAGAATAAGAAAATAGAAGAAGCGTTAGAAGATGCTTTGCGTTTCTCAAAGCTTGCTAAAAATCTCTCTGCAATTATATTAAGTGTTGAGTGAAAAACAATTAGAGCTTTTCTGAGAGATTGCATACCCTAACATCCTAGCTTTTCTCATTTCTTCTTCAAAGTTTCACTAAAAGAGAAAAAAAAAATGCTGATGAAAGTACAAATATAGGTGATGTTTCCCAACCAATCTGAGGTCTGGGCAGTACATTGCACAAGTGCCCATCTACAGATCCACACCCACTATGATTATATATATTACTTCCACAGCAAAACGTATATAAGCAAAATGTGCTGGCTTTACTCACAACAGCAGGGGTAACAGTAAGACTGAAGATCTGTCAACACAGACAGACTTAGCAAATCCAGCCTGCTGAGAAATGTGGCTAACTATCTGGCAATCAAAATCCCAAATCTCCACCGGTTTTCTCGCTGTCGCCAGTAGCTACCCAGTTCTGCCTCCACCACACAGCATTTCTCCTCTTCTCTTATGCTGGATCACCTGAAAACTAATCAGGGTCCTTTTTTTTAATGCTATTTTTTATTTGGAATTACTTGGTGATGAGACTCTGCGAGAACACATAATCACAAGTGCTAGTGCAAAGAAGTCAGCAACACAGAGGCAGCAGCCTGATCTTTGTGAAACAACTTTACACACTTACACCGGATTAAGCTAAAATTAACTAACGTGTGCCACTGCCTCTGCTTGTATAAACCTACCAGTCCCCATCTTTGCAAATACACTGTTCCATGAGGTGCAGTGAACAAGGGAAATCTTTGCAAGTTTTACTAAAAGGGCATCAAAATAGACCAAAAAAATTAAAATGTAGGACTGCTCAGACAGGCAGGGAGCCAGCAAGGAAGAACGCAGCAACGTCTCCTTTTACTGGCATCAAGCTGTTAAACTGATTACCTGTGAAATTTTAGTTGATTACTTTCATGAATAATTAGATCTCTTATCTGTCCTTTGAAAGTCTCAACAAGTCCCCCACTTTGCTCATCCGTTAGGTGTTACAGATGAGCTCTATACATCCTCTGATCACGTTATTTCAGATAAATTCAAGGTGTTTTACACTAAACCTCAAGAACTGTTTTAATAATACCAATCCCTCTTTGCCAAGGGATCCATAATAATAAAGAGACTTTCAACCTACCACCAAACTGATCTATTAACACTAGAAACATTAAGTAACTAAGTAGAACAGCATATCCAGATAAAAAATATGTGTAAAAAATATGTGTAATCTGTATTTGTAAAAAAATAAAGCTAAACCAACATATCTGCATCACCTTCTGAACTTTCTTCCACCAAACAGTTTCATTTCTACTTTTTTCAACTACTGAAATGCAAGTTTTATTTTTGAGTGCTTCAGTATTTCAATAGTACTTCTGAAATGGAATTTCATTCTCAAATACAGAAGTTGAGGAAAATTGTACTCAGACATTCAAACAATCTTCCCCTTCTAAAATTAAGTTAGTGCAAATTAGCTTCCTGCAATCAGGAGATTCAAGTGTCATACGAATGAGTGTTTCAAATTAAAAAGTTACAAAGATTAAGTATATTCATTACTGACCTATTTCACTGGGAAAGTATTCTAATATGTCAAATTTCCACTGTTTATAGGCAGCGTATCGTTGATACATATCAAATATCTCCGAGGTGAACAGCATGGCTTCCTGCCCTCCAACTCCAGCCGTTACTTCCATGACAAGATCACTCTTGTCTGTTTCTTCTGAAGGAATCAAAAGCAACGCTATCTGCAAATACAAAAACACCCAGCTCAGACTTCCCTCTGACGCTGCTATTCACAACTGGGACAGTATAAAATGCCAGGCACGTCTGTAATTGATCAGGGCCACGTTCTCCTGCACCAACTGGTGGGATGCCCAGAGGACAGGCTTCTCCTGCCTCTTGCAGGGAGGAGGAGCAGTCAGGAAGATGGGAAGGGGGGGATGCTGCATGGCAAGAAGACTCCCTGTGTCTGTTTACAGTCACAGGAGCTACACAGGTCTCTCTCAAGACCTACGAAACTTCACAAAAATTTCCACACATTGGGAGCACTGTGACATCCGGACACCAGAGGACACATGCTGGTTCTTGCAAGACAACTGAGCATCTCCTTTCCCAGCAGGTTCCTTTTTAACCCAGTCTCAACTGCAGAATTAAGAAGGTGTGGAAGTTCAGGAGGACAATCCTTCAACAACTCAGGTCTGTTATTCATTTATTCATTTACAAAGGGAGAGACAGCCTTATACTGATCTGTGATGAAAGATACACTAGAACAGAAAAGCTCTATCACAGTTTTGCAGGCTGGATCAAAATAGTTAATCATTTGCAAATGCTTTTCATTTGTCCTCCTTTACTAGCATTAGGTGATGCTTCTTTCCCACAGATTTTTATAAAGTCACTGTTGTATTGTTCTCAAAGGAATAAAGAATGTGACCACACCAGCTTCTACTTCACCAGTAACATGAAGAATATGTAACAGTTTGTTTACTTAAAGATCATAATTTTTAATGTTAAATAACATGGTTACTATGTAGAACCTATATAAAGTAGTTACATAGTACTGAACTACTTTTTTCAAAGCCACTAGTGAGTTGTGATACTGTACAAGTTTGATGTTTCCAACAGATAAAAAAGCTGGTCATCCATAAAGGTACTCCAAGACAAGACAAATTGTAGCACCTATTATAAAGGTGTATCGATTCAAAGAATTTCAGATACAACTGTCTATATTATCCGCATTTTTCATTTTCCTTAGATAATGGACATTAGTTAAGGAGCATAGTTGGCTGGCAGGGTAGGAGGAGAAGACTGGATTATATGTATCTTATTTTGATGACAAGACAATTTGGCTTTGTTAACTTAAGAACGGCAATGTACTAGAGGCTTTTAAAGGCGATCTAACCTCCTGTTTCAGTTCAGCTATCTCTTCTTCACAGGATGCGATTTCTGTTTCTGCAAGCTTCTGGAAATCTTCACTCTCATCTGGAATATTTGAGTATGGTTAATCCTCAGACTTACATCAGTGCCACTGTCAGAAAACCTTCTGAAAAATAACCACATGAAAAACTTACTCTACAAAAAAAATGCCACAAAAAAAAACCCCTCACCACACAAACCCCCTCAAATAAACTAAACCTGTCAGAAAATGAGATTAATAATACCACCTGTAACAAAGACAAACAGCACATACTGAGAGTGTTTTCTGATATTGTTCAGGTATGAGGCATGGGAAAATATGAAATACAACAAGTTCAAACATTAAGAAAACATCAAAAACCCAACCAAAACCAAAACAATTTCTGTGCTGGTGGTCAAACAGTGGGTTGCCCAGAGAGGCTGCAGAGTCCTCATCCTTGGAAAAACTCAAGCTCTGGCTGGGCAAACCCAAAGTGACCTGCTTTAGGTGACCCTGCTTGAGAAGAGGGATGAACCAGATGATCTCCAGAGGTCTATTCTCACCTCAGCCATCCTGTGATTCTAAGAACTAACTTGCTGTATTTCACTGTGACAGGAACATCAGGCATCCACAAAGAGCACAGCAGCCCCACGACTGACACTCTTCATTAAAAGGACTATCACCCCATCATTGTATGCAAAAATGTGGAGGTAGTAGTAGTAATTTCAAGTATTTTATCTCTGTCAATTTATTCCAGAGCAGCTGGAATAACACATCACTAAAAACAAAGGTATGGAAGAACTTGTAATTTTAAAGCATTACTTGACAGAT
>VXBJ01001908.1:0-18232 GCA_013400055.1 Nycticryphes semicollaris
CAGCCTCCAAACCACGTGGGCCCCATGATTTAGGCAGAGCTGATCAATTGCAATGTTGAACTTTCCTTCCCTTTGGTAGTTGGAGAGAAGCCCCTCTGCTATGTGAATGTCATTTTTACCGGGAATTGTACAGAATCCCGAGTACAGATCACTTCCTCTGTCAAATGATTCTTTTTGTTCTTAGAAAAGAAAGAAATACACAAACTTTCCCATTTTTGGTGTTTGTTTTACCACATTCATACTTGCTGTTACCATGCAACTAATTAGTGTATTAATTTCCCAAAAAATCAATAAGTATCTTGCCTTGTAGTGGATGGTTTATGAATGAACGAAACAAAACGTATGCAGTGCTTGCATACTGGTGCTGTGCTCTGATACAGAAAAATAGTAGTATTTACAGCACTTAAGTTGTACTTGGGGCCCTGTGTTGAGGGGCAATTCCTGTGTGGCAGTAGTGCTGCAGTCTCCTGGAGGATTTCTCCAGGGTGACCTTATGTGCACCTTCCCCATCAGCAATGCAGCTGGGAAGGAGGGTGCAGAAAAGAAGAGAAAGAATAATTGTGTACTTCCCCACAGTGCCCAGGAACAATGAATGGAAGAGATGTTGTACTGAGTCACAGCTGAGTTTTACAATATGTGTACGCTGCCATGGTCAAAACAATGAAATGTCATTTTGTGTCCCTAGCTGTGCATGAGGCAAGTACTGCTTTGTTCTGGAACAATGATGTATCAGTATTGTGTAACTTTGGGTTCTTCAGCTGGCATCTAAAAGCGAAATGGAAATGCCCCTAGGAGGGTTGATGTGCATAATTAGAGGTAAAATGTATCTCACTGAAGTTTAAGTCCATGCTCTGAGCTTGGTGTTCCGGCTCCCTCTGTAGGACTAACCTCTCTGCTAGGGAGATACTATCCTAGGGGAGTTCTGTTCTAAGTGAGCTGCCTAAGGCTACGTCTGGAGTGACCCAGAAGTGCTTCCAAATTTCCAGGCCAGGGGATGAATCCCAGCTGCGTCTGATTGCGTGTCAGGGAAAGATGTGGCTGCACATGTCCTGGTTTTCCACACACGCAGGGCTAGGCTGCTGGATGATGGCTACCTTGTGTTGTGGTGAGGTCTGTAAGGGGGATGATAGGCAGCTGCAGATCAATATATGGTGCTCTCTTGGCTTTGTGGGACAGGTCCAGTGGTCTCTCTGCCTTGGCTGTAGGGGAGGATAATCCCACCCCTGTGTGGCTCTTCCAGAGTGCTGCAGAGGTGATGGTTCCAGGTGCGGGCAAAAGTTGCTGGGAACAGCATCTGCAAACTAGAGGGTCATCCTGTGAATCCTGTAGAGATCTGCCGGATGAGGAGTGTTTGTGGAAGGGCAGGAATTTCTGCTGGAAAACATCTTGGTCTTGGCTGGCAACATTTGAATACACTGATCCCTTTGTCTGGCAGAATGTCCGTATAGCAGCATGGCTTAATTTTAAGAGTTTGCACTCCCCGTTTTGCTCTTTCATTCCTCTTTGTTCTCAAGAGAAGCTCAGCCCGATGCATACTATGAGAACAGTAGCCGATGGGTCGGCGTGAAATACGGGGGGAGGGGGGCGGTGGGGACTGTGTTATAAGGAGCCGCCCCAGGAGGTGGCAGCCGAGAGACGGCTGTGCCGGAGGAGCGTCCCTGCCAGCCCCCAGGTGCTGGCTCTGCCGCTGGGGAAACTGCCCCCTGTCGCACTCCGCAGTGAAGCCTTTAGATAGTTCAGCTTTAAACTAGATTTTTGGCTTTGTGACCCTGCTGACTTTTCCCGTAGCTGATCAAGGAATTTATAATTTTCTAGACTAATGCATTCATTTGCCTCATCCAAAAACACTTAAAAACGACCGTACAATTTGATCTTATCCAGCGTTAGAAAAAGTATCATCCTGATGTATCTTTACAGCAGTTATTTTTAAAAGTTCCACTTCGACTATTTTAAGAGAAAGAGGCAAATACATTTTAAAAAAGGCTAGTATGCCTAAGCCTGTGATTGCCTATGAATAACTGATTGTAAACGAGGGCAGAAAGGTTGACTTAAAAGATAGGACTTAACTTTGCTGAGACTGTGAAAATTACGTACACTTTATTACCTTTAAAGGCAATGAAAAGTTGAGGCAATTAGCTATAGCTTTTGACGTGCATTTTTGTACCTTCATTTTCTTTAGTCTTTACTTTGCAAGCTTTTGTTGTACCTGAGTTTTAGATACAAAGGGTGATACGTCAGAATATAAGGAATCTGGCTTTTGATTCTGCAGAGCACTGACACCTGGTGAAAAATGGAGTTTTGTGCTTTAAGATTACACTCATCTGATTCTGTGTTATGGAAGTGTTAAAAAGTTGGTAGCCTGAATGTTTTTGTACCACTGCTAAAAGTAAGGAGGAATTGAAAGTGTAGGAAAAAAAAAGGAAGCTCTGTGAAAGTGGCTAGTTTTCAGATGGTTATCGCTGTGACTGTCTTTCTGTTGTCTCTTGGTTCACAGCCAAGTTCCTCCCTCTCTTCCTGTCCCACCATGCTCCTGCGGAAATGTTGCATTCAGCTTTTCCAGCATACTGGGGGCGAGTAGGCAGAGCTGCTGTCAGGAGATTCTACTGCTGACCAGTTCTGTACATAGTATAAAGTGCAGCGCAGAAGACTGGCAGAATGCGGTGTAATTTTAGACGCCAGTAACGCTAGCCCCATGTTTACAGGAAGGCCTAACCATGGCATGGTTTTAACACCAGCTACTCAACCAGAGCTATTCAAAGACAGGTATTTTGCACTAAGATGAATTGACTTTTAGAGTACAGTATAGCTTATCTACCAGTAGTGTTATACTCATGACTATAACCTACAAGACTTCAAGTGCAGCTTGTGTACTTAACAGAGTCATCCCCGTAGGGTTTTCACTGTATGCTTCTGGAACAAAGACATGTTTGGCCCCATCTTACATGGTGCTTTTTCGGTAGCATTTCTTCTCTTTAGGGTGCTGTTTAAAAATACAAGAGTCTGTGTTCAGCAGTATTCTTTATTGTAGTAACACTGTTAGGCCCTCAGGTAGGCACCACAGTGATACAGTCCCTGCTCCCATCGAGCTTACATGCTAGCTTTCAGAAGACAGTTTGATTATAAACTCTCTTGTACATCCCAAATCTATCCATAGGCTCGTATGAAACTTACTGTGATTCTGGACTTGATTCTAGTACTTCAACAGATCAGCAGCTAGATTTCAAGACCAGAATCAGATATAACTTGAGTTTGCCAAAGATACTCCTGACTTCTCTTGCTGCAAGCACAAACAGAAGCACATGCTGAAGCTCAACATTTCAGAATATTATTTTACCTGTAATGTGCTGTTTTGAAAAAGTAAAACTAAAAAAAACTAAAAAAACAAACCATCCCCTTGCGCATAATACAAAATATACATAATATTTCCAGCATTATTTGCGGCTGTGCCAACTTAAAAGTGCAAAAAACTCACCCATTACAAAAATTGAATTAGCCATTTAAGTAGTAATTGTAAAAGAAAAATAAACTAGTAACTTGAAGTGGTTAGGATACAAAAACCTTACCCATTGCTATGCCTTCCCTTTATTTTGGGAATAAGTATTATGTCCAGGCAGGGGGGAAAATTCTGTTGTCTGGGACACAACAAAGCCCAATGAAGGGTAGTGAATTGAATCATTGCTACCTAATTAAAAAACTGTTAGATCCCCAAAGAAGTTGAATGTCAGATATTGACCTGTACCTCCCATGAAGGTAGAAGAAGGAAATCTGGCTGAATGCCTACATTTCCCTTGCAAGCAGCTCTAGAAATGGAAGATGCTGCTGTCGGTTGCATTATGAAATTCCCCCTCTGGCATGGAGTGCATGACCCTGGTTATGTAGGAGCTTCCCACACATATGGGTGTAGAGTTCTGTTTTCTTCCTCACAAGTTTATACAAGAATTGTGGCAGACATATTTTTATCTTTACTTTGAGAGCATGTACCCTCAGGGTAAGTCAGGAGCTTATTCTTTAGCTTTATGCAATTGCTACATTTTTTTTTTCACTTTTTAAATAATTGTTTTGGTCACAAACTCAGCTAACAGCAACAACCTTGTTTGACACTCGAGATCAGAATCTGGATAGTTTTCAGAGTGTTAACAAAAACCCACCCCAAAACATAACATTTCATAGATATAAAATAAATCCAAAACACATATAAAACTACACTGAGCGCAATCCAGCTGTCACTGCAAATGAAGCTGTTACTTGCCAAAGAGATGGTTGGCTCCTGACTCATTAAAAAGGACAGTAAAACTTTCAAATGTGCCCAAGCCTAGTTTTTGAACAGTCCCTCAGAAAATAATCTGAAAGCTGCTTAAGCATAATTACGGTCTAGCTTTGGGGGAAAGAAAACATGCCTTACTCTTCAAGTGAATCACCTTGAGTTGGAAACAATCTCACTTGCATGGCATGACAACACACACATCTTCTCTCACAATCAATTATAATTGCCAGCCTTAAGTGAGAAAGGCAGCCAAAAGGCATATTCCCCTGACTTTTACCAGTCTTACAGCATGGGCCTTTTTAAAACTGAGCTTTCATTAAAATCAGGCAGCATAACAGCATGTGATAAACTTGAGGTGTGCAACCAACACAAAGTCACCCAAGTGTTGTGCTCAGAGCTCCTTCCAGAGCGCTACAGTACTTTACTGTATAAAACATAAGTTAACTTCATCAGGATGTGAACACGTGGAACCAAATATAATGTGACAGGTAAGGAGGTCATACTGAACTTTGGTCTCCTGGAGGCACTGAGATGCTAAAGAAACAAGTGCAGTAAACAGTTTACAGAGCTTACATCTTCACTGTACCCTGTCCTAATGTGCATACTTCCTCAGTCGTCATCCCCTTTAGATCACTTCATGCTCTTAGTCTTGCAAAATCTTTCAGTACAGAATTAAAGGCAAGACCTTGATCATCTTCCCTATTTACATCAACAACCAAACTGATGTCAGAGGGACTGCAAGCATGAAGCACAGTGTAACAGTAGTGCTAGAGCTCAAGATAAGGTTTGAAAAACAATCATAATGTTGCAGAGAACATGTAAGTGATTATGCACTTACTGTTTTCTTCTTGGGGAGAAAGTATGCAGAAGGCCGTTAGACATACCATTTGGTAATATTTCCCAAAAACACTATACTTCAGTAATTTAGTTGTGACCTTAGTGCAAAGAATATAGTGAACTTTTGGAGCAATTTGCCCATCCAGTTGTCCTGTAGCACCCACACAAACACCTTCATACACAGTTCCCACTTTATAGATTAGTTAAGGCAAAGGTTTGCTGGTGCAAATTATTTCTCTAAAACAATAAGGATGGAGCTAGTCAATGAAAAAATGAGTTTTCTTCTCCCAGTCTGGAATCAGTATTCACCACACATTCATCATCAACTTAATAGAAAATGTCCTTTACACATATGGTACTTGTCAACTGAATTACGAGCTGATGCTGTTCCACAATAATCTGAAATAAATTGCCCTGTTTCACTCTGCAGTGGATCAGGAGAAGGGTTGCTGGCACAATATGTTACTGTAAACTCCGGACCTGCCAGTTCTAAGGGCTAAGTTTGCTTGAAAGGCAAAAATTTACCAGAAAAGGCACTATAAATCATTTATGAAAAAAACAAACTGTCCTGCAGTTACTCTTATAATAGAGTAGAATCTGTAAAATATTTTAATCTATAAAAAGACACTTTCATTAAAAATGTTTTAAAAGTTACTACGCTTTAAGGCACTCCAGCTGAAGAACCAACTGGATCACTACTGTTGGTGGCTCAGATCTCGTTATCCACATAACTCATCTTTTTCAGTCTTTGTCCTTTGTGAGTTCTGTAATTTCGTCGACATCTTCTATATCCTGCGTCATTTTCTCATACTGTCTCTTGAAGAAGCCAAGCTGTGAGAAGTGTTAAAATAACACCACATCACAGTCAGTCATTCATAGTTGCATTTCTCAGTTGAGCTAAATAGTGTCATGGAAGAAATGCATACACACACAGACACAGACACACACACATCCTGACTCTAAAATGAAAGGAGCTGGGGCTTAACCTCCTGCCTGGTGCAATTAAATGCCAAAGAAGCAGGGCTGAGTAGCCAGTTGTCCCCCTGCCAAGATATATGCATCTCCATGCTGCCTTGGTGTGCCAAGGAGACCTTCAAGCACCAGTGCTCTGGCACACACAAAAACTTTTCCCTCCCCTTCATCTAGGCATCCTTTGCAAATGACTTCGTGTCCTCACCCTTTCTCTCTTCTCTTTCTGTCTTTTCAGTGTATAAGCTCTCCCTCCTTGCTTCTAATACCCAGTCTTGCCCACTGGGAATATCATGGGAGTGCAGAGCCCAGCTGGGGAATTATGGAAGGAGGCAGGCGGTGTAAAAAGCATAAAACTAAAATCCACAGCCCCATTTTTGAACCATTGGAAACTCATTTATCATCTTCGTGTTGCCAATTTCTACCGGGACCCATTTCAGGACTTTGATCTTTAAAGCCCTTCTAAATGCTCCCATCAAGGGCACAGTGCCAATGCAGTATTATTCATGCCACCAAACTGCATATGCGGTTTTGTTCAGCTCCAGAAGAGAGATTCCAAGGAAAATAGCCCAAATGTATTTATACCTTTCTGATTTTAAGAATATAAACACCTACTTACTTTCCACAAAACAGCAACCAATACTAACAGCAAGAGGAGTCCAGCCAATATACTGCCAATCACAACACCGACTGGTATCTCAGCTTTCTCATCCGGCTTCATTATTGTAACTGGGATCTGAAAGCACAGATACTGTGTGTTAGAGGTTAATTGAACAGAAAGTAGGATTTATAAACTGATTACTTCACTAATCAAGAATAGCTGATTCACACATTGACTGGAATGCACCAGTAATTACAGCCCCCTCACTGGTGTCCACAGTTACCTGGTGGCACCACCACGGCAGACGGCTGTTGTAGTTAAGGGCCCTCATCGCTCCTGGCCATACACAATGGGCAGCAGAGCAATATCCTCCTGCCAGCTTTCTGCCTCACCAGTAACAAGGAGGCCTTTCAAAGTTGTCCCCGTAGAGCCTGGACACAGCAGTATCAGTAGGTAAACCAGACATGCTTACATGCAGGCAGGGAATAGCCTGGTGTAGAGCCCCATCTGCTCAAAACAGGCTTCTGCTGTGTCAGCTGGAGAAGAGCTACTTCCAGCCGAGCATTGTCAGAGCCTGTTATCTGTGATGGGCACCTGTAGGAGGCAACACAAATCTGGGAGGCCAGACACCATCCTGCACTCACTTCGTCTGCTGAAATTTCTCCCCTCCTGCTGGGCAGGTACCTCTGCCTCCTTTGCCTGCTGTTTCTACCTGCTGGGAAACCACTAACACCTTGTTAGATTGCATGTTAATCTCTGCTCTCCTGAGTCAACTGCTTGAATTTGGTGTAAGATGTATGGGTCAAACTGGAGTGTTTCTAGCACACCTATGCTTCCTGAGCTACAAGCAATTCCAGAGTGCTCCCAGAACAGCATACAGTGTCTGGCAGTTAGGCTTCAGGTGATATCCTATCTACCCTATGTTTGGTACGACCAAATACATAGTTACGTATAACATAGTTGCTCAGGGAGACATTGCTGTAATATTTATGAACTGTCAAATCTTTGGATTTAATCTTGGAACGACATGTATTTAGCATGAAGGTTTTTTCCTTCCTGAAACATGATAAAAGAACTCACGTCGGTTTACTTTCTCAGGGTTGCTTGCTCAGTGCATTTGTCTGGTGTAATTCAATCTTAAGCTTTCTGGGAAACTTGCAGTGCACTGACATCTCAGTGATTTAAGTAATTTCTGCTGGAAGGTTCCAGTGTTGTGCTAGGTGTGGCTATCTGTATTCATTTCACCGAGGCAGGCTGGCTTTGTGTATTTTCTAACCCAAGGGCCACAATGATGGCTATAGCAGGTTAACAGTCTGTCCTCCAGCTGGCAGTCCTTTCCAACTGGAAAAAATCTGAAAGCTTTTACGCAAAGATACCTAAGCAGCTTCCCCACATAGCATCACAAGGCAATATTAATTCATCTGGCTACACTGTAACCCCGGTCATCCAAACTAAAGAGCCAATCTTATATGTAAGTGCCGTTCGCCTAGTAATGCTTTCTCCATTAGAGTAAGAGTGAGGTGGCACCACTGGAAAGGTAAATCAATGCCTAAGAACAAACACCTTCCCTGAAGTCAAACTGTGGTCAGTAAGACACCACAGCTGGGATTTGCCTCATCTAGTGTTATATCTACAACGTTGGCTTTCAATGGAGAAGTATGGGCTTTTTTAGGGCCTCATCCACCCTACATATTTTCAGAATCATCTTTAAGATGAAATGAATTGCATCTCAGAAACACTTACTCTTTCTGTGTATTAAGGTCTATAGAAGGGCTAACTCTGATGTAGATGACTAATGTAGATATTAAGTTGCATGAATCCTACCACCTGGAAGATCACATATATTCCCTTTGCTTCTTCAGACACTGGAGTTTTATTTATTTAGAGGTTCTTCAGAAGAAATGGAGTGACCCATGAGAAAGCAATGACAAAAAATAGTACTGAATTATGGTCTTATTTCCAAATTGAGATAGATCAATCAATAACTGCCTTCATACATATTTAACTGAATTTTCCATTGTCTGTGAATGGGCTATGCTATACATTCTCACAGGTATTTGATTCCCTTACTAACATGCATTTTGGTCTACAATGGCCTTGGTTATTTTTATGGATAAAACAGACTGGTAAATCCTGTAAAAATAAATCTAAATTTAGTACTGCGAATGAAGAGTGTTCCTCTCTAGAAAGGCCAAGAGAACAAGGTATATTTTTATTACAACAACCCCCAACAGCACAGCTGCATTCCAGTGTTGTTTATGTTTGTATATAGCACATGGAGACCTTGGGAGAAGGATTCCACACTAATAAAGAGAAGAATTGGAGTCTTCCCTTGAGATGAGCTGTATCCATATTGTCCATATGACAGCCATTCCAAATATAAAAACCACTGCACAGTATTGTAGAAATGAGATTAAGTATATTTGCTGAAGACCTGTGCCCAACATCTGTCTACTAACGTCAAGCCAAATACACTTACATAAGTAAGACTACAATTCAGGTTTGCAAAAATGTTTCCTAGAGCTCATTTATCTATAACAGTTAATTCTGTTGCAGAAGTAAGTTCAAATTTTGACCTTTTTGTTACCAGGAAGATGAACAAATTTCACAATTTTCTAACTGAGTTTTGATGGTAGTTCTACAACCTATTTCAGATCTACAGATTTTAAGTAACTTCGATTTATACAGCAGTTGGCTGAAACAAAAACATTTTAGTAACTTAAAAGAGACTGTATACAGCCGGAAGGATACATTAATTCAACATAATCAAATATGATTTTAGTTTGTAATTTGCTGTGTAGTACTAAGGGACACTGAAAATTAAACCTTATCACTTTAATGCAGTAAAAGATCAGAGAAGTTGAAAAAATACAGTTATCTATCACTTACAGTTAGGGTATTCTCTCCAATTATAAATAACTCAGGGCTATGTGTATGGATTTTTGCCTCTGCAGAGAGCTGTAATGTCTGGAAAGTTAACTGAAAAAGAAGGTTAAAAAAACAACTGTAAAACACTATTACATGGCCAATTGATTACAATGTAGACATCCTAAAATAATTCTCTTGCTTTGAAATGAGGATTTCAGAACGAGAAAAAAACAATCACAGTATTAAGAAAATTAAAGCAGTCTTTTTATTTGTCACGACCTAACAATGTCTATGAATTTAATAATGTATTGGTAATCCAAACTTAATGTTGCTGTTCTTAATTACTAGCAATGCAACTTGAGAACTGCCCTTTTTTTCTTGAACATATAGTTCAAACAAAACAGAAGAATTTGATTATATATCCATTTTTATAGTTATTTCAAAGCTGTCACTGCTGCTAGTAGAGAGGAGGTGGGGGGAAAAATAATAGAGAAAAGGACAAATAGCTCAGCAGCAAAAGGCAGATGGGGATATACCTCTGGCCTTTGAAAGAGGTGGAAACTGGATGTTCTTTCCCTTCCCCCCCCTTCCTCCCACCTCTATCCAATGCTTCTGTTTTTCCCCATTTATTTTTTCCTACCGCTATCTGTTCCTCTCCACTGCTCAAATTCTGACATTGCTCCCTCAGCTTAAACAAAGGAGATGACAAAAATCTCGGGCCAAGTCCCATTTGAAAACAGACCTTGTGCCAGATCCCGCTTCCCCCTGCGCCTGTGTGGAAAGGCAGAGGAGCACGACTGTGCAGGCACCGCAGCTCAACGGTGCTCCTCTCCCTCTGCGGTGGCCCCATTTCCTACAGGACCACTGGGAACAACCCCGGGGTCGTGGGAGCAGAGGAGCACTTGCCAGGCGTACCATATGCAATGGCTGCATTCTGCATGCATCCCCGCCCCAGCCCCTGGCCACTTCTCTGTGGCAGGGCCAGCTATGGAGGGTTTGGCACAGGGAACGTGCACACCCCTGGGTCCGTGGGCAGCTGATGCACACCGAGGTGGCCGTCCCTGCAGCGTACGGTTACTGCTCTCTGGCTGTCTGCCAAAGTGGTGTGTCCTGTGCTCCTCAGTGTTCATAAACACACATAATTGCTATTCAAAGTGCCTCGTTAATTCCCAAACACGTCTTTCTTTGCTTTGCTTAGCAGGTATTGGCAAGCCTGCTGTCCCCTTGTTGGACAATAACTGATTGCCACTAAATAAAAAAGGCTGATAATGTGCATTAATGAGCGCTTGCAAGATTATTTGCGCTGAACATTGACAATCAAAAGGACAATAATAAAATGGGAGATGAGAGGAAAACTCTGACTTGTGCTTTTTTCCTTCCCATTAGCCGTTGGTAAACAAATTATTTCCACTCATTCTATTGCGATGGCAGCAACATTTTGTTCAGGTTTCCACCTTCTGCATACCTGACAACACTAGCAAGTGGTCTTGACCCAGCTGATTTGAAAAATGCAAACTTGAAAGCCAGACAGATGCTTTGCTTCATACACTGGCATAAGTATATTACATTATCAACCTGACCTTTTCCTTTTTAAGAGCTGAATGCTAAAGCTGACAACAGCCCTGCTGTTAAATGTCAATACCTGCCATAAGACTAGCCAGACAAACTAGGGAGACTGCGTCATGTTCTTGACACTGTAGGCAAACCCAGGACTCCAAGACAGTTTGGTTGGTTGCCTAGCTAAGAAGCAAACACGGTCTCATTTAAAAAGTCTTGTAACTCATGGTGAGTTGTATCCTGGAGGACAAAGGGTGATTTAAAATGGGAAAGTCAAGACATTATTGATGGATAGTTTTAAGCATCCGGTAGGTCTTTAAGCAAGGACTGTTTCCTTGACAATAACTGTTATAAAAACAAAAAATCAATTTTTTTTTCCACGCCTTCTCTAACAAATATAACTGGTAGCATTGAAGGCTGTGATGTTCAAAAGCTAAAACAACATTATTTTCCAGTCTATGACAATACTGTATTCTGCTGTCCTATGTTGAGTTTTGTGGAAACTGTAGTTCCCCTTGAATGAATTTAACAGAGGCAGGAAATTATGTTTTCAGCTGCGAAGATTGCATTATCATAGCATTTTCTTAGTTTTTGTGCTGGACTGAAGGTTATCAGCTCCGTTGTGCAGCCTCACAATTTTACTTACAGATTCAAGTTTTCAATCTGGAAAAACACACACGGCGATGTAAAGATGTAAAGTAAAGGAAGGTCTTTGTATATTGGAAGGTCTCTTTAGTGAACTTTGAAAAATATCAGGAGTTAGGCAATATTTGGGTATTGGATCCTTCATAAAGACACAGCTGATACTCACAGCAGCAAAGGTTCCATTCCAGATTCGGGTGGACACGTTCACAAAGTATTCTCCCTTCAGCATAATGTCTTCCAGTTCACACGTGATGGTACTGCACTTCACATTCTTGCAGTTCTTCTCAGGGAAACAGTAAGGAGAAGCAACAGCATGCATTAAAAATAAACTTTAATAAATGTTCTCTTGACATCCAGATTTTTTGCCCTTGCCTTTGCCATTCTGTGCATACAAATCTGGTACTTGCAGGCTGTGACAAGCATGCACCTTTTCTCCTAAGGCAGATGCAGTACATGTGAGAACATCCAGAGGCTGCACTCCTACACTGTGACTGAGGAGTGTCACCCCACCACGACTGTCCAGGTGCAGGAGTGGGCTCACAAGGATCAGCCCTTGCACCCCTGTCCTGTGGTATGGCAGCCCTGAGTCTTACTCACCAGTTCTTTGGAAGCTCTGAAGTTCTCTTTTGTGAAAGATGCAGAATAAGGTTTTTCCCCTATTTGCCATGGATTTATCTGAGCTTGACAAGTAACACCTCTTTCCTGGGAAAGATTGAAGGAATGAAATTAGATGACATCATACTTGGGAGTTTATAGTCATCATAATATATATTTCTGGGATGAGATGGTGGCTGTGAAAGGATAGATTGTGAATTACATAACATGAATACTTAGGAAACTAAGAGACTGTGTGTAGTTTTGGTCAGAAATAAATGGCTCTTATGGTAATTTCCGCCCCCCCCTAGACTGACCTGAAGGGTTTGACCCTTTCTAAAAATTCCAGTTTTCCTAAAGCCTTCACAGAACTTGGAGAAGGACCTGGCTGAAGAGTTCCAGAAGCAAATGAAAAGTCAACTGTGAAAGATAATCCACAAAAGATAATTCACATCTCCCAAGTAATCGACTAGTGTACTGCTGACACTGTGGTCTTCCCCTTTCCCTTTGTGAGGAAGAGACAAGGAGAAAGGTCACAGATTCTCAGACACACTATGAGAGGAATAATTGCGGTTTGTGGTACTGATTAAATCCCAATCCACGACAGTTTATGTAATTCAGTTCTTCACCTGGTCTGTTGTGACTGCAGTTAAGTACATCAGTGGGTTGTTTTTGCTGGTCAGTTCTGGAAGATAGATTTTTACGGATGCCATCTTTACTGGAATACTTCCTGTTGTTATCTGCAAAGCAAATAACTCACAGTTAATTCAGGTAGCTATATTTATATATGCGTAAGTTATTTGCTATAGCAAGAATATCAGAAATTGTGGATGAGTATGAAAGAGTTGGACTCTTTTCACATCAGTGCTTTTTGTATGAAGACTCCTACTAGGGTAGTAATTACATTTAGCCAATAGTAAAGCAGAAAATATACTGTATAGCTTCAGGTCCCTGTCTGTTTCCTTAGCAAAGCTCTTACTAACTGCATGAAATATGGTTTGAAAAGCAAACACTCTGCCACAGCCAATAGGACTGTTATTTATATAGGAGTAGCAGTTACAGGAATGTAAATGGAACATAATTTAAGATTCTTCCACGTTGCATATTTGGATCCCAGTTTTTCTGAGTTATGTAATAAACGCTGTGATCTGGCTAGGTCTTGCATCTGGTTTGAGCACTTAACCCTTGCCAAACTTCGAGTTTCAAAGTCCAAACCTGCAAAGACTTGCTTTGCTTTATCAAGTCAGCAGAAGACAAACAGCTCTGTGAAAAAAACAGTTTAAGTCGACCTAGAATTAACCATTAACTATCTTCTAAGTACGTAAACAGTGCAGGACCAATCCCTCTCACAGCAGTAAGTGCAAATTTAATCTTTAACCTCAAAAGGACTGTAAGCATTTATCCACCAGCTATTTCTAATTATATTTTTTCTTAATTAAGTGATTCAAAAGCAACAAAATCAGACAGTGAAATCAGGAATGTTTTGTCAACTAATTATGAGGACCAGGCAGGTCCTAAAACTAAGTTTTAGACAGGAGGAGATCAGGCAGCTTCTCGAACCAGAACCAGAAACATTTACTAACCTTAACTGAGAAGTTGAACGCGGGGCCAATATCTTCAAGATTGTTCACAGTGGAAGGAATGTTATGACCAGAGTATACTTCATAGAAGTTGATGTTGGCAAGCCTAGTTAACAACCATAAAACAATACATTTCAATTTGGCAGCTGCTTTGAAAACATATGTTACTGCATGTGCCTTCGTGAAACAGGTCAGAAGTACAGTCAGAGGAAAAATCGGTCACTTGTACCACTGCTTCAATTTCACAAGGTCGGTTAGAAAAACACACAGTGTACTGAAGCCCAGACCCAGACTGAGCATGTGAAGGTAAGACAGGAGGACTGTTTGAGATGCAGGCTCTACTCAGCCTCCTGCACACCATGGTGTTTCAGTGTCATATTGCAAGCTCCTTTCCCAGACACAAACTTCAACTTTTAGCCTTGCAGGGGTCTCCCTCCTCAGAAAGGGCGTCCTGATGATCCTCCTTGGTACATCTATAACAGAAAGTGCCAACAGACTCAGGGAGATCCTGAGCCCTAACATCACAGGCAGGCTGGTTTCCACACTGCCTGGGTGCAGAAACACACCCAGCACCCTGCTTGTGTGCATGGTACATACCACGTAGCCCTCAGTCTTCTCTGGGCCACTTTCTTTAGTACTCATGGGTTTCAAAACTCAAAATTTCCAAAGTAACATGAAGTAATGGGTTGCAGCCCCCCACAGCATGACATTACACATGTATGACGGAAGGCCGTGGTGCAAGGGCCCATGGACGCTTGAGGGGCTCAGGTAGCTGAGACCATGCTGCAAGACAAAGCACCCCTGTACTGCACCGTATCCATCTGCTAACTGTGAGCAGCTCCTCTGCTGAACCATGCCAGAACTGTGTCTACTCTTCATCATTAGCTTTTGTTAGGAGGCTAATTTGAACAGTCAAAAAGCAGACAGGGGAGCATGTTACCAAAGAGCAGGAGCTATCACGATTCCTACATCAGCTCCTCCTGTAGCACAAGATGCAAATTCATCTTCTTTACCAGTGCTATACTCCCCATTTAATCTGGGTAACATCTATGCATACAATCCCAAATAAACAATTATGCAGTCTCATGGAGGTGCTTCCTCCGTGCTGCATTGTGGATCCTTTTGATCCTTCATACTTCCTCCAATGGCCCCTTTCCTTGAAGGCCCTTCTCACAAAGACTTCTAGGAAAAAAACTAGTGTGATGTATTTTCTGCTTCCATATTGCTCAAATCTCCAGTCCTTCCAGGATGCACACTATGTTTCCTTGTCCTTGCAAGAGTCAGTGGTAAGACTGATTCCTGCCTCTTCTTGTGGAAACCCAGTTTAGGAGATTTTCCCTAGAAAGGCTTCACTTCAGCAAGGCAACACTTTTTTTCTCAAGCTTTATATTTCAAGAGGTTGCTCCTCAGCTATATTACCTCCCTCAGAAGGAACTATCTCCACATAGATATTTTCTATGTGGAAGAGCGTAAAAGTGAGTTAACTCCAAGGGAAGCATTTGAAATTCTACCTGGGCTTAATGTGTACTTCCTTTAGATTTTTTAAATTGATTAATCTCCAAGAATATCTAATTCTTTTCTGTCAGTGGAGTTTCCTTCATGCCTTGACTTGCATATGAAATTGCATTTTCTTATACTGAAAAGACACATTTGAATTCAAACCCCTCTTTTTCCTTGAGTAACTCTTCTAAATAGTCTCCACGCCTGGCCTTTTCTGAAGCATGGAGTTTCTGTTAATATTTCTTAGCTAATCAAATTTTCTGATTAAAGTTTGCACCATCTCAGTTTCCTAGGAGGCTGCTGAAGTTGCTGTGCTATGCACCTAGTCAGATGCTCCCACAGTCTCTGTGCCACTGCAAACTTTAGTAAGACTGTGTTTCTGCTAAAGTCTCATTTGAGCTGAAAGAACTTATATCGCCGACTCAAACGCTTCTCTGCAATTGAAATAATCTGAAAAATTCTGCACGACTCCAAAACAGATGCACCTAGCTGTGGTGAATTCAGGGCCTGCAAATATTCTGAAGCTCCTACTGTAAAGTAGGTTATTAAACTTGGCTTCTGTGCTGTGCCCCCTCTTCCAGCTCAGGTGATCCCATGCAGCCAATAGTTCTGGTAGTTATGGTGGTCTTTGAATTCATTGTTGCAGTGCATTTTTAAGCAGCTTCCTCTTCTTCAAATTTCTGCCATTCTTTGAATACTTACTTATTATTTTCTATCAGTTTATGTTTACAAACTTCAGAATGCTTCAGGATGCAAAAGCATTTTTTCACCAGGAGTTGGTAACTGAGTGCATTAAATATAACTACATGTAATTTATTGTTGAAATTCAGTAATTGCAAAAGATAAACAAAGCTCTTCTTTGATGAAAAGTAAAAAAAAAAAAATCCTATCTTGATCCAAAAGTCAAAACAATGTATTTTGTTTCAGTTCTAATTTAATTGGAACTGTAACTGAAATTATTTTTGTTTGGAACAGTAACAGACTAATTACTGTTTCACTGCATCCCAAATCACTGGGGCTTTCCAAGGCTGAAGGTAAGAGGTTTCAAGGGCATGAAGATCAGTCTCAAAAGGGTTTTTGTCTGTCTCTCTCCCCTTGCCCGCCCAGCTGCCTCTCCTTACAAACTGCCTGTACCAGGGCAAAGGATCCCTCTTGCAACAGCCCTGGCCTGCCTTTGGCGGGGAGGGGAAAGGGCCGACACAAGAAAGGAAGGGGTAGGTGTGAGCCCAAGCCTCTGAGTGGGCATGTAGGATAGCAGGGTGTGCTGCTCCCCNTGCATCATATCTCAAAGGAATTGACAAGTTGACCTGGTTGTCCGATTCATGCTCTTCCTTACTTTCGCTGTTTATCACAACACATTTTAATCAGGTGTTATTATTTTATACAAATAAGGTATATTATAGAAATAATACCTAACTTGCTTTCATATGATTATATACTTTACCTCAATGCATGAAAACTTAGACCTGCCACATTCTGAAGATTTTTCAGGTTAAAGTCAAAACTAATATCAAAAGATACCTATGGAAAAGACAAAGAACATACAGTAAGTGAGTTGATGGTACAACATTGAAAGGACTTCTCAATAACAATGTAATTATTCATATCTAGAATTGCCTTCTGTATATGCATTCTCCACCAATCTCTGTGTAATATTTCAGTAATTTATAATACTCCAGAATTGCCCTTTTCCTCACTTTCTCCTACAAATTTGCATTGTTACATGTGATCTATTGGAACTTTTAAATTGTTGATAGCTAGCTACAAGCTGCAGAAAAAAGTGTGTTCAGGATTCACTCATTTCTTCCATTTGTTCCAAAAGGTCCACTTTGACCAATGCCTTTAAAAATTCAGAGCAGACTTAACTTTTTATACTTAAGTAACTTTTTTGATTTTACTCCCCCTGCTGCAGGACATCATGTTTCTATTCTTTCTAGCGAGTTTCTTGTTCCACCAGTTGATTCTGTTAGAGGCTGGAAGCCTATTTCTCCTCTGCCCTTGAGGAGTAAGAGATTAAGTTCCATAAAACCATGGATATCCCAAGATTTATGGTATGTACCATCTATCCTAGGGCTGTGTGGGCCACCCCTCACACAGCAATGCTGCTTTCTAGGAGAGATTAAATTCACAGAGCAGGAGAGGGAGCTACCCCAAGTTCACACAGCAGGAGGGGTTCAACAGGAGTTATGCTCAGTTCCCAGCAGGCTATGCACAGAGCTCTCTGCTTCTGCCCTCACCCTCCAAGAGTTATAGAGCTACAGCAGCTTTTGAAAGCTGTTAGTAAGGCCAAATGTGCTTCAAGGACTTTTTTTTCTTGCCTTTAATCTGGAAGTTCAGCCCTTAGTTTTCTTCTTTTAATGCTTCTGAAATCCCAATGCAAGCTAACTGTCACCAAATCTAAGAAATCCTGACCAGCAGTAAATGCAGATTTAGGGAAAACAACAATCAAGAAGCTGTAGGGTATCATTCAAGGTTATTTGAACACGCTAGCTGTACCTGTTGTCCTGTTTTGAAAACAGGATAGCTTATTTGGCAAACGACTGTACTTTGTGCTGCTCCTGTCTGACATGAGACTTCAGTCCCATCGCTCTGCAGAGGAAACAGACAAAAATGTCATCCTAATTATATATATATCATATATAAAATTATTTGATATAGCAAGAGAGAAAGTTCCCAGTTTGTATTTTCAACAGGAGATGCATTACACTAAGGAGAAGTACAGATAAGTGTTATGGCAGTAATTCCTACAGATCCAGCAGAAGGGTGAGGACCAGGGCAGGACTAGGACAGAGGCAGGAGAAAGGTGGAACAAGGGCC
>VXBJ01001908.1:18482-40272 GCA_013400055.1 Nycticryphes semicollaris
AAACAAAGCCCTTCTTTGAAGAAAAGTAAAAAAAAAAAAATCCTATCTTGATCCAAAAGTCAAAACAATGTATTTTGTTTCAGTTCTAATTTAATTGGAACTGTAACTGAAATTATTTTTGTTTGGAACAGTAACAGACTAATTACTGTTTCACTGCATCCCAAATCACTGGGGCTTTCCAAGGCTGAAGGTAAGAGGTTTCAAGGGCATGAAGATCAGTCTCAAAAGGGTTTTTGTCTGTCTCTCTCCCCTTGCCCGCCCAGCTGCCTCTCCTTACAAACTGCCTGTACCAGGGCAAAGGATCCCTCTTGCAACAGCCCTGGCCTGCCTTTGGCGGGGAGGGGAAAGGGCCGACACAAGAAAGGAAGGGGTAGGTGTGAGCCCAAGCCTCTGAGTGGGCATGTAGGATAGCAGGGTGTGCTGCTCCCCGTGCCTGAGCAGCTGCAGCAAGGGGGAATCTGCCATGTGCCACCCCAGGTTTTGCTTCAAATCATCTCTTCAAACTGCAAATAAGTGTTTATATTTTTGGTCCAGCTTCAGCAGATAGGTCCATAATGTATCTTTTTTTCTGCCATCATCCTCACCTTTGCTAAGAGCATTTTTTTCTTCTCACTGTTCTTTTGTTTAGTTTTCATCACTTTGCCTCCAGATTTGATCCAATGTGACTGTATTTGAGCCCAGAAGCTCAAATTACATAGCATATACTAATTATATTACTAAAATCACAAGCGCTGCTTGTTTTTTGTACCACGTCTATTCATATGAGCATCTCTAACAATTGTGCAGAGGTAAACATAGATCCATGATTGCTTACTACACATTCCATAATTCTTTACATGAAAGATTATTGAAAGAACTTAAAATTATGTTATTGTTGATGAAATTGGAATTTCTTGGCACTCCCAAAAGGAAAACAAAGTTTCACTACCTTTTCAGTGGCCTTTTAAGACTGTTACTATATACAAATGCCTTGGCAAAGTGACACTGACTCTTTACATTCTTCAACATACCTTGTGAAGTGAATTTCTGCATCATATCTCAAAGGAATTGACAAGTTGACCTGGTTGTCCGATTCATGCTCTTCCTTACTTTCGCTGTTTATCACAACACATTTTAATCAGGTGTTATTATTTTATACAAATAAGGTATATTATAGAAATAATACCTAACTTGCTTTCATATGATTATATACTTTACCTCAATGCATGAAAACTTAGACCTGCCACATTCTGAAGATTTTTCAGGTTAAAGTCAAAACTAATATCAAAAGATACCTATGGAAAAGACAAAGAACATACAGTAAGTGAGTTGATGGTACAACATTGAAAGGACTTCTCAATAACAATGTAATTATTCATATCTAGAATTGCCTTCTGTATATGCATTCTCCACCAATCTCTGTGTAATATTTCAGTAATTTATAATACTCCAGAATTGCCCTTTTCCTCACTTTCTCCTACAAATTTGCATTGTTACATGTGATCTATTGGAACTTTTAAATTGTTGATAGCTAGCTACAAGCTGCAGAAAAAAGTGTGTTCAGGATTCACTCATTTCTTCCATTTGTTCCAAAAGGTCCACTTTGACCAATGCCTTTAAAAATTCAGAGCAGACTTAACTTTTTATACTTAAGTAACTTTTTTGATTTTACTCCCCCTGCTGCAGGACATCATGTTTCTATTCTTTCTAGCGAGTTTCTTGTTCCACCAGTTGATTCTGTTAGAGGCTGGAAGCCTATTTCTCCTCTGCCCTTGAGGAGTAAGAGATTAAGTTCCATAAAACCATGGATATCCCAAGATTTATGGTATGTACCATCTATCCTAGGGCTGTGTGGGCCACCCCTCACACAGCAATGCTGCTTTCTAGGAGAGATTAAATTCACAGAGCAGGAGAGGGAGCTACCCCAAGTTCACACAGCAGGAGGGGTTCAACAGGAGTTATGCTCAGTTCCCAGCAGGCTATGCACAGAGCTCTCTGCTTCTGCCCTCACCCTCCAAGAGTTATAGAGCTACAGCAGCTTTTGAAAGCTGTTAGTAAGGCCAAATGTGCTTCAAGGACTTTTTTTTCTTGCCTTTAATCTGGAAGTTCAGCCCTTAGTTTTCTTCTTTTAATGCTTCTGAAATCCCAATGCAAGCTAACTGTCACCAAATCTAAGAAATCCTGACCAGCAGTAAATGCAGATTTAGGGAAAACAACAATCAAGAAGCTGTAGGGTATCATTCAAGGTTATTTGAACACGCTAGCTGTACCTGTTGTCCTGTTTTGAAAACAGGATAGCTTATTTGGCAAACGACTGTACTTTGTGCTGCTCCTGTCTGACATGAGACTNCCATTTCTTGTGAGCTGTAATATCTTATTAGAATTTTCTGCTGGGCTTGGAAGAACGAATAGAGGCTAAAGAGTATAGGTCACCTCCAGCATTAATTCCTATATTGCTTTTTTACAGCATAACTTTTCACATGACCTAAGAGCTAGTGAAGTAGTCTCACTGTGTTAGTGTGCAGAGAGGAACCCTATCGTACTCCTTGTAGGAAAATCTACAAGGCGTAAGAGTTTATCTACTACTTTTCAGAATATTTAGATTTCATCGTCCTACATCAAAGACAAACTCATAGATCGTAGCCAGTTATCATCACTTTGAAAAGAATTCATTAAAATGTACTGTCTTGTGTTAAAAGGATCCCAACCAGACATTTATCATTCATGAGTTATGGTACCAAAACAAACCCTCAAAACAACACCCATGCATTCTCAGCTTAAGCTTTTCTTTCTGCTTGAAGTAGGCACATTTTTGGTCAAAAGCTTCGCTTGCAGGCTAAAATACTTTAAGCTTTTAAAAGCAAAAGAAAACCCTATCTCCAGTGTGGTCTTTTGATGTGAACAGAATGAGAAATTTTGCTGCACAACAGGATGGGGAGGTAAAGGAGCACCCTCAGTGCTGTGTGGAGTATTTCTCCCAGTTCACTGGTGGGGTAAATGCTGCTTTTGGGCAGTGATGAATGTTCCTATTCCCTCCTTTCCCTTCAGTGTAGGCATCGCTCTGGATTTCACCCCTAGGATTATTACGCACCTCTCCAGTAGCAGCCTGACCACATAAGCCAAGCACTGAAGTCTGGATTTCATCCTTCATGAATTGTTTGGGAGCAACAGTTTAGATTATAGATTTACTACATTCCCCAAAATAGTATGTGTAATTCTTTTCTTTTCCCTTTCCTAAGACAAAATTCATTAGCAGAAGAGCTTCTGATATAGCAATCATTTAAATCTGATTAACTGTCTAGCTGGAACACACAGCCTGGGCAGCAACAGTATGTCTAGATCCAAAATCTGTGCTTTAAGGTCACATCATCAATGCTGCTTGCCTGATTTATCAAATACAGATTCCTTGTGCCACAGCAACTTCATTCAAGGCATGTTGTTGGAAGTCAAGCAGAAGATGTGGGTGCCAAGGCCTAAAGTGTGGAAAGGATGACTGAAATACTCAGATGAGGTCAAATTCAGCACTTTGCCAACTTTTGTGCTGAGTTGGCAGTGTCTCTCCTTGACCTGAATAAACTGATATGCTGATGGGAATAATTCTGGGAATAATGCAAGAAAATAAATTGGGAGAGAGATTTGCACAAAAATTCTTTTCTGAGATAGGCACTGCTAGAAAGAAAAAAAAAAAATCTCTGAGAAGCTCAAAAATCACTGTAATTACAGAAAGAGTGAGTTCAGGTACCACGTACCGGTAAAGATGACGAAGCAAAAAACAAGTTGTCAGAAAACGTAGCATGGATTCTGGTGTTATATGCATTTTCCTTCTTATTTCTCAGTTTCACAGTAAATGTTAGTCTTCTGTTTTTGCTGCTGACAACAAACTGCTGTTTTCTGTTGGAAAATAAAGTCCATTGTGTAAACAGAGGTACTAGGGCAGCTGTGGATTATGAAAATGTGTTCTCTGTAGTCAACAACAAATAACAAGCACAGCAAGACATTTCCTACAGTCTACGCACTTAAACACTCTGCTTTCTAAACCCTTTGACATAAGAAACTATATGATGTCATTTCTTAAAACCAAATGGAATTAGTGTCTTCTTAAAAGTGCAGAATGTTGATTATGTATGGTCCAAGTCACTTTGCTGAAATTTCAAGGGCTCTAGCCTGGTGGGAAAGTGGGAAGAGAGTGGGCAGGGGACCTGGATGGCAACTTCAGGAAGAGGTGGCCCTGTCTCTCTGTGTACTGCATATGTGTGTGTATATCTACATATGGACTTGTTATATGTGCTACCCAAATGGCTGACCTCCTGTCTCCAGTGACACAATCTGCTGCAGGATCCTCCCTGCTCGCCCCAAGAAGGACCAAGATGTCTGCTGCAGCCAATGGTGCTCTTCCAGTGAGCTCCCTTTTCCCATAGCCAGACATGATTCTTTTGATTGCTGACTGCATCTTCTCTCCCTAAGGTACCAACACTTGGGCTGGTGTAAGCTGACAAGAACCCTGCTTCTATTCCTGTGTTCCTCTCATACCTCGTTTTCCTTGATTAGTCATCGGAAATGGATGGTACCAGAAATGGTATTGGTTTTTTTATTCCTACTGTATTTATGTAGATGTTGAACTGGAAAGCCATTCTCATCTAGATATGCCAGAGCCTACAGGAAAGCCAACTGGTAAAAACACCTGACCCCAACAATTTCACCGATTCAGGTCTTACCCATCATCTGTCTTCTGCTGAACATTCAGAACAAGATCACAGATGCAAAGTTCGTCTTCACCACAGTCTTTAATAAAAGGAATCTACAAAAAACAACAAAAAATTCCTGAATGACAGCATTTCAACTTTAAAATTATCTACAGACAGAAGAGTGCAGATACCTTTGAGACAAAGCACATTCTTGGTTTGCAAATAAAGAAAATCCCTGTGATGGGCATTAGAAACTCTAACATGTGAACAAGTTAACAACTGAGTAACATATTACTACATGTCAACTGATCAATAAGAACGCTGCAGGCAGGTTACTGTTAATCCACAACAAATATGATGTAATCAAAGGGGTTCCCCAACTCTTTTTTGTGTGCTTTTTTATTGTAGGCTAAACTAACCTAAAATAGTTCATCTTTGCCATCAACTAGAAGTTCACCTCAACAGTGACATGGGTCTCAACCAACATACTTGTTATTCCATGGTGTCTGATGTGTATGTGTGTGTATGCATGTGTGTGTGAGCAAGCCCATGCAATACAGACAAAGGTATAAAAGGAAGCAGGGGACACCCCTGTCCCCACTCAGGTGCCTGGTTTTGGCCTAGTGACTTAACTAGAACACTGGTTTTCACTTACAGGTACCTCTTTGGTAGGAGACAAACATTAAGGAGGTGTGTATAGCCAGGCATTTCTTGACAGTAAAATCTGCATACTTACACTATAGGCCACAGATGCAGGAGAATATATATCAAGGACCGGGCTGGAGCCAGAATTTGCAAGGCCAATGTCAATACGCAAACTAAGGGAATTCACTGCATCGGAAGGTTCCTGTAAAACACATGGTTCGGATGACAGCTGTCAGCACAGCAAACAGGGTAAAATTGGTAATTCTATTGCAAGTTGAGAATGCACAGTAAAACATGATCTAAACAAGAAAAAGTAACAGTGCAAAGCTTAATTTCTTGACCAAAATAATTTTGTGAGATTGCCTAGTGTGGATTCTTCCTACTAAACAGCTTTTAGTGCCATTTCATGATAAAACTTGTTTTCCAAGGATTCCTGGAGAGCCCATTCATCACACATCTAGGGCTAAGGAACATGCAGATTCTCTGCAGCTGCAGAAGCTGGTTCTAAAAAGCCACCACCAGGTGACCTTCATTCTCACCTGGCTGCAGAAGTCAAATTTCTATTTCACTCTGCCTTACCATTAGAGAGAGCAGCTGGGCATGAGTGACACTAAACCACAATATCCCACATGTCTCCTCTATTTCTTAGTACTGGATGAATACTCTTTTAGCCCTATGGCCTGTGGCTCCATAATGGCACTAAAAGTTATGAAGTCAAAGATATTTGTATTGCAAAGATGAACAGGAATCAAAGTCCTTTGCCTGACATAGTATCATGCAGGGGGCTTAATGCAACTCTCAGAGCTATGTTCAGTCTTTGGTTCTAGAGAAAGACGGAGACTTTCTTATTTTTAATTTTTTCCTAGGTGTATTACCTAAGCCTAGCATACACAAGAAGTCTGTCTGAAATGCTGTTTGTTTGAGAGAAAACATTTCCATGTATGTCGGTTCTTATAAAAGAATCTACTTAGAGAGAAATTAAAATCTATTGAAATTATGGACCAAGGGGTATGTGTTATGTTAGTGCTGAAGTACATAACATAGAACAACTTTAAAAAGCTGTGCTGAATTTGACAATTATACATTTCTTTGAAATCAGAGCCTTACTAAGTATTTTTCTGTTATTGGGGATTTGGGAAACAAAGTTAGTCATCTTCCTCTGATCAATTTTGTTACATAAGGCTGCTTGTAATTGCACTTACCTGTACACTGAAGACATCATAAACACAGTTCTCCTCATGACGTACCACAAGATCCCTCTGCATGTACCTTTCATTATTTTCTTTGAACAGTCCTCTAGAAGTCACTCTTGAGGACTGAAGGTCTGCATCCAATGTTGCATTGTACTTTATAGCTACAAGAAAAGTAACAGTACATTTTTTGCTGAGTATGACTGCCCATGATCTCATTACTATGCTTAACATTACCAAATGACCAGGCTTTCCAAACCACAATAAATATTTCATTTTTTTCATAGCTTGCTATGCACAGAGCAGTCTCAAAATGATAAAATTTTCTCTTGTGTTTTCCAAAGCAGTCAAACAGATTTAAATCCTGACGTAAGTTCTCATCCACAGAGAGCACATTAAATGGCAATCAATCCAATCTCCACTGCAGATGTTTGAGCCTGCAGCTCAGGCAAGAAGCCAGTCAGCAGGGCCAGGATTACACTAGATAAAGGGGCCTTGCAACCATATCCCTGAACTCTAAGGAGACTATAAAGAATCTGTGTCTTCTCTTCAATCACGTAATAATTTCTGTTGTCTTCTCTTCGTCTTATGACTAATACACTGTGGAAGTTCGCTGTTATTTTATACTCACAATCGTGAGTTCCTAAAGGCACTGCACATAGCACTGAAGCACTGAGGCACTGCAACTGGTGCTATCCATAACGTGTACTTTAAACTAAATAGCTTCATGAGAGGACAGCGCTGGTCTCAGAAATATTTGGTGCTCTTCTGTCCTCTGAAAAGAAGAGCTTCTGACCACTGACAGCTGCACTGAGTCTGTAGGTTTGTTTGTTTTTATTTTTGAAAAAAAATCAGCTTCTCACTAATGATGTTTTCTGGCGTTTTTTGACCAGCTCTCATTTATACTGTTAATTCATTACTTTTCAAGGATTATGGAGCCAGTGCTGAAAGTAGCTCCAAAAAGCACATTTTAAGCCCTGATGTTTTATACTGATTTTGCCTTGACATTCAATCTAAGATATCTTTAGAATTTCTCCACTCATTTGAATAATGGACTTTTGAAGAAATTAATATAAGATGAGTTATTGAAGTACTCTTACCCACTTGATTATTTCTCTTAACAGGTCTAAATGTAGCCTGAAAACATATTTTGACAGTTATTTCTGTGTTCTTGTTCAGCAGACTGATTTTCTCAGGTTTAAATGAAGCAACTATGGAGACACTTGCAATGCTTCGTGACCTGCAAAATATTTTTGAAAGGTTACATGTGGTTTTCAAGAGCACTTGGTAACATAGAAACTGTTGTCTGTTACTACCTATAAATATAACATTGATTTTTTTTGGTTCTCAACATAAAAAATTTTAATAGCACTAATGAAAGTATTTTTGCTTGCATATAATTGAATTTGTTGATACAGTAGCTTTCGGTAGCAACAACAAATAAATTATCATGTCAAATTAATGGATAATCAATGACTTTATCCTAAGGGAAGGATTAGAGCTTTGGGATAACAGAGAATGAAGCCCTTTTCCTGTTTTCCCAATAAGTAACATTCTTCTGCTCCTTTAGGGAAGCTACTGAGCTCCTCTGAGAAGGCAAAAAAGGGTAATTTTTCATTTTAATATTTTTTTTTTTTCAGAAAAACAACTTTTATGTAATTAATCAAGATTTTGAAGAACAGTTTCAAAGGAACCCTGCATGTAAAAACAAACACTTTAATCAAAAGTGAAACTCCTTAATCAGACCAAATGTCAGAGTGAAATAAAAATGAGCATCTTCATTAATCAAATCTAAATAAATGCTGGTACTCCAAAGAGCATAATTTTCTTTAATGCAATTCCCACCAGCAGCAGCAGCAGTTCTGTTGTGGGTCATAGGTCCACACTGACCATTCATTTTTAAAAATCTTGTTTCATTATGAAATAAGTAGCAATTCAGTCATGTTTTTCTTTTCACAATGGGGAGCCTCAGGCAAAAAGACAGGCAACAGATAGGAAAGCAAGCTGCATTTTAATTAACTCCTCAAGGAAGTAGTGGAAAGTACTGAGTACTTAGGGAGGCAAAAGATTTGGCTTCTGTGAAGCCTTTCTTCTTTATTCAGTGGAAGCACTCAGATTGCTCTGGCAAAGGCCACATGCCAAAAAAGACGGGCTTCTTGCCAGAAATAGGTGCCAACTCTTTTCCACTACTCTCTGTCCTTACCCTGCAGGACAATTCTCTCTCCTAGATCAACCTACCAGCCAGTGAAGGTCATGCAGGTTGTGTGGGAAGTAGTTTCATCTGCCTCAGGCTCAGCTATCAAAATTATAGCGCAGCTACTGAAGTACAACCTGCTGTTACAAACACTCTCAAGCAAGCCTCACTCCATACTGCTTTCCCTTTCCCCTGGGCCACGAGTCTGCACAGCAGCAGCAGCCAGGAGTGTCTCCTGGTCGTCCCCATCCAAGCCCAGGTTCTTTCTGGTAGACCCCACCACTCAACTTCCCCTGGTGTGCCCTGTCTCACCCCCAACCCCCAGTGCCTTGGCTTTCCATGGTTTGATGATACACACTTAAAAGAGGTTTACTCTAATGCTGTTTTTCAGCAAGCTATGGTAGCTGCAATGAGGCAATAAGATTCTTAGCTCTGAACACATGGAATGAAAGAGCCTTTTGGTTTGTTTGTTTTGCTGTTAGATTAACTACACTCTCAACTTCCATCTGAATCACTGTTTCCTTTCTAAAAGAGTTTACCAACCATAGCAGAACCACATTTCCATCAGCACCAACTGATATGTCAGTAATGTCATCGTCATCTAAGTCTCTATGGCCATCTACTGATCTTCCAAAGAACTGGAGCTGTTGTCCAAAAGCAGAATCCGATCCTAAAATTTTCTGGAGAAGAGAGTTTGGTTAATGAGCTTGCCACAATCTTGATGAAGTCTGCAGACAGCATGCTAAGCAATGAATTTTCACTGAAATTCCCTGTATACACTATGTATTGTTTAAACAAAATACTTCTGTGGGTATTTTCTCAGATGCTTTTAAGCACTTTTTCCTCCCCTGTTGGAGCAGACAATGGACTAGATTTTTCTGTCCTGGGAGCAGATCAACTAATTGACTGCTGTATGCCAGCTAGTACTTACTGGAAACTTTTTCCATCTCACATTGAGCAACGCAAAGAACAGGAAGCTTAACAGGACTTCTAACAAACACTTTCTGCAACCATAAAGTCTGCATGGAAATTGACATTATATTAGCATGTAGGATATGCAAAGGCCCTTTCTTTTCCTTTAATACTACATATTTATAATTTTCATCTCCATTGCTGTACCTCAACCCTAAAAACCCAAATAATGGGTGTCAAAAATGTATAGCAAATTAGCTAACTTCAAATACAGCTACCAAAAATTCTAAAAGGACCAGATGGAGCATCTTGTAAATCTTCTTCTATATGCTTCAGTTATAAGCATCACAGCATCATCAAACAGGGCATGGTAACAGCTGAAGTAAGGAGAGGCACAGAACTTGAAATAAACCATGAGAATAACAGTATCCTTTAAGAGGATGAAACAGTAGTCAATTAAAATACAGAAAATACTTCTGTTTTCCTCTAGCAGATCTAAAGGCATGGAGTACAGCACTAAGCAACTATGCAACAAAGTTAATTACCTGAGAATATTTGGTACGTATAGTCTTTTGAAATCCATTGTAAATGTAAATTGCTCCAGAGTTTTGGTTTTCCAGTGGTGCACCTATTACAACATCATTAAAACCATCCAAATCAATGTCTGCAAGCGTTGCAATCGCTGATCCAAAACGAGCATTTTCTGACCCCTGTGGACCTTCCAAGAGTTCATGTTGATCAAAAATTCTCTTTATAAAAGGAAAAGAAAGAAAAAGCAAAAAACACAGCTATGATTGCACCAGATTAGACATAGGAGCAGTATCTATGTGCATTGTTTTTTGTTTTTGTTTTCCAGTACATTCTCCTTGGACTGCTCAGCCCTGAATTCCTTCCCCATTGTATTGCCCATTCAGTTTGCATTATGTCTCAGAGTCTTGGCAAGCATTACACAGCAAAATTAAAGCATGCTATGCAAACGACTAACAGCAAATATAACCATATGTATGAAGCTTAAACGCTCTAACTGTCCTCATCTGACTGTTCTGAAAGTTTCACAATACATTGAAAAATACAGTTTCCAGTTTTGGATTACCAGTTTTTATGCAGAGGGAATGGAAATTATGTAACTGGACATAATTCTTTGAAACAGAAATGGAATTTCCTAACTAAACTAATGCAAAAAACATGTGTCCAAACGCTAAACTCCTGACCTCTCCAGTGCCAATGAAGAAAGAAAGATTGGAGATCTTTACAGTTAAATTATCACATTCACACTAGCTTAAAGTCAACTCTCTGGCAAATATTGTTCTCATCTTTAGCCTCAGTTATCAAGCTGTGGTTAAAATTTTAGAAATACCAGCCAAGTTATTTATAAAAAAATGACTAGAAAAGTATTATTTGTGCAACATGGATAAGTTGCACGAATCCAGGTTCTTTAAAAAGAAAAAAAAATTAGTCTTTCATTGTTCTTAATAATTTTAAACCTAGCATTTGACAAAGAATAAATGTTGTAAGGATAGTCTTCCAATTTGTCCAGTTTTCAAACCGTGAAAAAATTATCCTTCATTTTTCTTCCTTATTTTATGTCTAATTCTAGAGCCACGAAGACCAATGTCAGCAGTACTACTTCCAGCACCTCCATCTACCTTGAACTTGCCTTAGTCTTGCTCCAGGATGATCTGACTGTGAGCTGCTGCTGAAGGAAGGTGGTCCTTCCTCTCCATTTATGTGATTACAATTTACCTAGCAAAAAGGCAGTGTTCTGCTTTCTCTGATGGGTGGCAGTTATTAATTTACTTTGCTTGTCCACACATCCAATGATTGATTGAGAAATTGTTCAAAAGTGCCAGAGCCTTCAGGACTGTTAATAAATATATTCTGAAAACACCTACTACAGGTCTGAATAAAAAAACCACTGTCAGCCGACCACCAAGCAAATAATATAGCTTCACTGAACAACGAAGACAACATGAGCAACCATCCAGTGTAAAAGTCTTACGAAACAATGCAGGAAACTGGAAGAAGAAGAGCATTTATTAGAACTGTTTTGGAACTACTGTTAGGTATTGAACAGATTTGGCTAAATCAAATGGTAAACAATTAACTAGCAAAAGCCTCCAGCTGAGTTTTTTTAGAGAAACAATCAACCTTGTATTATATTTGTTTACAGTGCCTAGCACAGTGCCTAAAACCAGGACCAGGGAGTCACCTACAGCAGCAGGTTCTTGGTCACTGATAGTGCTTAGCTATTGTCCACGTTTTGGTCTTTTTCAGATGTCTTATTCCCAGATTACACACACAAGCAGTTCTGGGGAAAGTCTGCAGCTGCTCCTGAAGAGCATAAGGGTGAGATTGCACTGTGCAGGGCTGCGGGCTCCATCCTCAGCCCTCTGAGCAGGCAGGATTGGCACCATTTACCCCTGCCCTTATGCCACAGCCTGGTATCTTTGAAAAAGATACGCTATATAGTGACTTAGAGGCCCTGTAAAGATCTAGGGCCAAAGGCGTCTTAGCACGCTTGTGGCCGGTGTGTTTTGAAATAAGTTAGCAATGCAGGCTTGAGCGAGTCTTCGGCACCAGTTGGCTGTGAAGTGAGAGATTGCTCTTCTGATCACTCTCTTATTAACCAGAAAAGACACTGCCACTAAGTACTTTGGTAAAACTGTAGTCCAGGAGCAACAGTAAATCTCTGCAGCTACAAAGGAAAATACCAGCACTTAGCATGGATGGAGAGGCAGGAATCCATTCTTACCTCTGAGATGGAAAACATGTATACTCTCCCTGCTTCTTTCTTCAGGTCATTCATAAACATCGGTGCACCCACAAGTAGCACATCTGTCACAGAATCCCTGTTAACATCCACTGAGCAGACCACGCTGCCGAAGTAGGAGCCAATCTGAAATCATTAGTAAGAGAGTAGTGTTTGTATGAAGATTTTGTAAAGCAAGAAGTTTCAGCACCTGACTCAGAAAACTTACACCTAGAAATAGTCCAATGCCAATGAATTAAACTGCCCATTGGAATGAAATTACTGTATAGCATACTCCAGTGTTTTAAGAATCATATCCTTATCATGAGTCCACTGATTCTGCCCAGTAACTGCTGTTATGGTTTTATCACTCAGCAATAATAATGCAAACAGAGAATAAGCTATGCTGCACATATGAATCTGCTCAATCTGATTTACTCTCAGATTTGTCTTACAAACAAACAAAAACCATCTAAACTTGCTACTTTTTTCCAAGGGGAGAAAAAGGGAATGAGCATCCAAGTCTCTCTTTTAATGTCATCTATTTCATCGCTTCTCAGGCAGAGTGGAGCTTACTGAGTCTCTCCTAAATAGGATTGACAAAATCATTGAAGGTTTTAGGTTGGAAGGACCTTAAAGATCACCTACTTCCAACCTACTGCCAGGACAGGGACACCTTTCACTAGACCAGGTTACTTAAAGCCCCATCCAGCCTGGCCTTGAACACTTTCAGGGACGGGGCATCTACAACTTCTCTAGACAATCCCTTCCAGTGTCTCACCACCCTCATAGTGAAAAGTTTCTTCCTGATATCAATCTAAATCTACCCTCTTCCAGCTTGAAGACATTAGCCCTCACCCTATCACTACATGCCCTTGTAAAAAGTCCCTCTCCAGCTTCCTTGTAGGCCCCCATTAAGTACTGGAAGGCCACTATAAGGTACCTCCAGAGTCTTCTCTTCTCCAGGCTGCATAATCTCAACTCTCTCAGCCTGTCTTCATAGGAGAAGTAGTCCAGCCCTATGACCATTTTTGTGGCCTTCCTCTGGAGTCACTCATATAGGTCTGTGTCTTTCTTGTGCTGAGGGCTCCAGGGCTGGACAAAGTATGCCAATACTTGTGTTGGGGTCTCACCAGAGTAGAGTAGAAGGGCTGAATCACCTCCCTTATTTGGCTGGTCATGCTTCTTTTAATGCAGCCTAAGATAAATTTGGCTTTCTGAGCTGCAAGCCTGCATTGCTGGCTCATGTTACATTAAGTAGCTTTGTGTATTATCTTTTACCACTAATTGGATGACTTCCTGAAATATTGTTTAAGAATTACAGTTAACTTCATTGAAATAGTTTAGTGGCAGAGAAAAGTTCAAGTGGATTCTAAATGCCTTGCAAGAAAGAGGAATTTTCAGAGCAAATGCACTGCAATTTACTGCTTTGTAAATAAAAACAGATGCCTGCAAAATCTGCACTCATGACCAAAATATACGTGCCTGCTCGCCTTTGTGGGACTGCACAATTTTGATATTACCATCTCTGCCAACATCATAAACCACTACTCTGCCAGTGTAGTTGGATCTTGGTGCACCAGCAACAAAATAGATGGAGCTCTGAGTTGAGAGGACAGCAACAGAATAACCTGGGGAGAGAAGCCAACATTTACGTGTATGAGAGACCATTAACTACAAGTTGTCAGTTGGTTATCCATAAAGGCACAAAGAATGAGTCAATCTGGTATGTTAGTTGCAGAGAATGATGCTTCCAGATGGGAAGTTAAGCTGTCATATATGCATAAAATTTGCAATAGTCTTCTGGAGGGAACAATGCCACACAGATCAAGTTAAAGCAGGTTTGCAGAATAGCC
Source organism: Nycticryphes semicollaris (assembly GCA_013400055.1). Classification (NCBI taxonomy): domain Eukaryota; kingdom Metazoa; phylum Chordata; class Aves; order Charadriiformes; family Rostratulidae; genus Nycticryphes; species Nycticryphes semicollaris. Next base: position 32,693 of record VXBJ01001908.1, read on the forward strand.
TGAACAATAGTTTAGCCTATTCAGTAAAATGCAGACCACAAAAATGTCACGCTTGTGAAGGAGATAGGAAAAAGTGTTCAAAGAGTATCCTTGGAATGAAGAAATAAAAAGAAACATGAGATGAACATTTGGGCCAACGAGGAAGGAACACCTAACTTCTGCGAAGCTTGCACTGCATTTTCCCACAGCTCACCAAACCACAGCCTAGTGTATTGGCTGAATACAAGAGGATATATTAATGGCTTGTCAGCTGAAGAGCTTAGGCTGATTGAACTTCTTTGAACGTTTTAATCCTCATTCCCATTATTCTAATATCACTTGCTTTCAGGAAATATCTTTTAATACCTGAAAATATTTTAAACTTGTATTAGCACTATAAAGCTAGCATTACTAGATATTGTACATTTATATGCTTTAATTACAGCAAATTTATTGTAACAGAAGAAAACAAAATCATCATTTATAAAGACTGTAATTTAAGCTGAATAACAAAATCCCAGTGATTGGGTAGAATATGCAGGTCTTTAGCAAGCTCCACGTGAGCACAGTCTAAAAGGATTATGTCTTGGTCATTACATATACCAGTCTAAATCAGATTTGTGTTCAGTCACTCTTTCTAAGGAGAGAACATCATTGGAGTCTAGAAGTTCAACAAGGAAGATATTCTTTAAGTTAAGACCACATGTTCCTTATTAATACAACATATAGCCAGGATATGACCTGACCTTTTAGGAATTATTCTAGAAAGGGGAAGAATAGGAAGTCTGGAGAGGTCACACATGCAAAAGAGCTACTGCCAAGCCATAGGAAATATTAGTTGCCAAAATAACATCTCATTAAATAACTTCAAGGACAAGAAAGTCATAGGTGCTTAATGTAGGAGCACTATTCAGGAATGAATCACCATAGCAGGCATGTTGTAGGTTTGCAGAAAACATTTCAATGGCCTGAGAAGACAAAATGAGTGGCTTTACAGGATCACAAAAACATGCATCAGAAAATATACTGGAGTTACAAATAAGACCTCTGTTAAACTGCAACAATAGTCTTAAAACTATAAACCGAACCGGAAAAGACCAAGAAAAGAGTGAGTGTAGTTGAAATGAGTGCAAGTCAATGAACTTCTCATCCACATGTAGTTGGTGAAGTACATACAAATATTAAGACAGAAAGTACCTGTAATAATTAGTGAGATACACTAAACGGCCTTTCAAATCCCATGACTTCTTATGTCTCTGTGACAAAGCCTGATTTTTTTCAGCTTGCCACACTGACATAAATAGAGTTTTAAAAATACAATAAGGATTTCAAAGATTTCATTCAATGAATTGTTGACCATTAAATAAAACCTTTTGGGATGCAAAATTCTTTCCATATTCTTAAATCAGATCTTAATAGGAATCTGGCTAGAGCAGTATTTTCTAAGTTCTTTAATATCTTCATAAAGTTTTGATGCATTTACAGATCTGTATTTCAGCCCCTTACCTAGGTAAGAGCTATGATTCCTGTCCTGTAGAATTTTTTCAAACACATGGCTTGGAAAAGTGGTGATGCTCTCTGAAGACTCCTGAACTACTGTTCCACTCCAATCATAAGCCCCAACAGCACCCAGAAGCAGGACATCCTTTAAAAAATAGACCACAATATTTTAGAACTACCTATTTCAGAAAAAGCATGAGCAAAGTTGAAGTTACCATAAGTAATTTCCTACACCACTGTGCTTAAGGCAGTCTAATGACTGCAAGCAGTTGTCTGGAGCTGCTTATAGTTACCACTTACATGCAGGACTTTACTACCCTATTAAAAGGGATTATCACCCCTCTACTGGGAGAGGATAAGTGACTGCTTTAGCTCCTGGGGTGCTGCAACTCAAGATAAAGTGGGTTTATTTAAACACTGTGATAATTTCCTAAGACTGCCCACCCCAGGGCTGGGTTTGCCAAGTCTATGCTTTTATGCTCTCACAATTCTCAGAAGACTGAGAATGTAACAAAAGTGAAAGAAACAGCTATAGCCCGCTTTTTGCCAACAGAAAAGAAAAAATTTCTTTCTTTATGTATATTATAAGGAGATGTTCTTCATAGAACAGTTAAATCTAAAATCCAAATAAATATGGTTTATTATCCAGAGTACATGATACAGAAATACTTAAATTTGTACACCTAACCAAACATGCTTTAGGTTATTCACGTTATTAACATTCTTTACTGAATGGAGATAGTACTATAGAAAACTGCAGTAAAAATAGTGTATGTAATTTTCTTGAAGAAAATCCACAATATTTCCTAATTTTTGCTATTTCCTAGCTTTGAGTGCTTGGTAAATTAAAAGCTCAATTTCTGTAGATACAGAGGACTTTAAAAAAAATATTTAAGGGCTATGAGAAAGAAACAACCTATTTGGTCCAGATAATCTTAAAATTGAATAGCAAGAAATATGTCTTATTTATTATTCTTTCTAATTTCTAAGTGAAATATGCTTTAAACAAATATTATTAAGCTGATAAATATTCGACAAATTAATTTCAGACTTGATTTATTTACATCTTGGTGACTGCCTAGAAATATACCAGCTTTACGATACGGTCTGAGTTATTCAACTACGAAATATTAACTTGGAGCAATTGAAATTTTCATGCTACGTGAACTCAGAAGTCCCTGAAATAACTGGATTAACATGGTTCAGAGTCATTACATGAAAGAAACTATTACTCAACTTCATGTATTAATGTATATTTTTCATTTTAGATATATTCAGTATCTATTAGAAGGAATTTTTGTGGTATTCAAATAAAAAAAAAAAACAAACCACAATATTTTGACATTCTCGTGACTGTAAAACAATCTGAAAATTGGTCATTGTGTTTTACCGGTATTATTTTGTTGCACCTCTAAGCATTCGTGTCTATGTAATTGTATCTATTTGTATCATTAAATAATTAAATCCACATACCTTTTTATGCGAATAATATGCACTGAAGCCCACCTGTGACATTTCCATTTGGAATGTATCACCTTGATCTGTACCTGGTAAAACAAATATTCGCATATGGTTAGCGCTACTGAACCATGCAAGAGATCCAACATTACTGCTCAGAGAGGACCGTTATTTTTTCCAAATCCACCAAGTCTGCTAAAACATTCCAACAATTACAAACAACAGAAATCTGAGAATTAATACAGTGTAGAAAATTTGGATGGTTTAATGGCTAATTGGTAAGATGGAACCATGATGCTCTGAGTCGTTTTCAAAAAAAAAGACAGAAGATGATGATAAAGATGGCTGGAATCAATCTCCACAGTGTTGTCACTGTGGCTAATCTCCTTTTATCTTTCCTATAAAGCACTAATAATGTACTGAAATTAGCAGGTTTAATAACTATATACTCACAACTTTCAAATGAACATTTATTATCATATAGGATTTATAAAAGTGTAGTAATTGTAATGAAAAATACTGTGACTTGAGCAATATGTCCAAAGACAGATGGATGGGACTCAGCTAACAAGAATTCAACGGGAACACAAAAAACCCAAGAGAGGGAGCTCACCCTTGACATAACAGCACAGGCCTGGTAAAGAATGGACGGAGGTGAAAGAGTAGATTCCACCCTGAGCAGAGGAAGGTTATAGCCGTGAAAAGCTGCTTAGGGGAGCTGAGGACAGATCGTAAGTCTCACAAGCATGCTCTAAGTTTGACTCTAAAAAGCTGGCTTTTGGAAAGAACAAAGTGCCTCAGAGCCATCTCTACAGCACCTTCCTCCAATCAGTACAGAGGACTGTGGTCGATGCTAGGGATAGCAACTGGTAAATGCCACACAGATTGCATTACTGTAGATTTTCAGTTCTGTAATCAGTAACCTAATCTTGTGATTTGCTTTTTAAATTCACAGTTGCTTAGCATTAACAGAAAAACACAGGTGAGTCTGACAAGCGTAAAATACCTTTACTCCTCTGGTGGTAATAGCTCCAAATGCATTCGTATGCATATGGACAAGGCTAAAGCCCAGGACTTGACAGAAATTTTCATCAGCTGGGGAGTATTTCCCACAAACTGCAGAAACTAACTTGAAGCTCAGACTCATTAGGGGTGGAGTAGCTGGGGGAACACCTGTGCAAACCAGAGCCTTCCTGGGGAGCAGGACTTGTTTCCACAGTATTACATTGAGGTGAAGCTAAATAAAACCATTAGCTCATCAGCTGGGAGAATCACGTCTAAGTTTTCAGATGTTGAGTATTTTACCTTCTATACTAAAAATGCGCTCTCCGAGTGTTCCTGCTTCTTCCAGTAGAGCAGCCTCAGATGACACATTAAAGAAATACTTGTCTGTTGGATGACTAGCAATTCCTTTGATTTCTTTAATTAAATTTTTAGTATCAAGTTCATGCCTGATTAGGTATCCCAAAACCTTGTGTAAAAAAGAACAAAATAAGAAGAATGAAGGAAATAATGGTGTTACTCCCTTTCCTTTTGTATTTTAGAGTAAATATTCTACATATTAAGAAAACCAAAACCTTAATTCATACTAGGATTTGTAGACAAAGGACCAGTCAGACAGGAAAAATACATCAACCAAGGCAAAGGAGAAAACCACTGAAGTTGCCTGGCTAACATTGGTTTTGCTTTTTCAGCCAGTAAAAAACCAACAGTTCACTAGTTCATAAAGATTAATATCACCTCATTTCAGTCTGTAGTTTCACTGTAAAAATGCATGAATTATATACAGTTTATGTATACAACATACATTTTCATACAGACGCCACAAGATGATGTTTCAAAAATTCCAATAATATATATATATAATTATAGCATTACTTACAGCAATACCAAATCTGGTTATGTTGTCTTCATTGCATTTACCTATCACTGTCTTCAAATTGGAGCCATCATGAGATTCACCATCTGTTACAACAACCATTACTTTTGTGGCTGTAGGACGTCCTCCTGACTCAGGTGAGAAGGCATACTGCCTGTTATAAAATATTGGATTTATTACATGTCAATTTATAACGGATAGTATTCAGTATATACACTGCAGTGAGTATAGAATCATAGGATTGTCTAGGTTGGAAGAGACCTTTAAGATCATCTAGTCACACCATCAACCTAACTCTGATAAAAAAATGCCACTAAACCATTTCACTGAGCACGGTGTCAACCCATCTTTTGAATACCTCCTGGGATGATGCCTCAACCACATTCCTGGGTATCTCATTCTGATGCTTAATAGTCCTTTCAGTGTAAAAATTTTTCCTAATATCCAATCTGAACCTCCCCTGAATATGACCATCACTGACTTGAAAAAGGTGCATCTGTACTGTTTTTTATTTAGAAATTAGAAATAAGAATTTCCAAGTATCCAAGAATTGGTTCCACCGAGTTCAGACAAAAGGGGAAGAGTAATAATAATAGGTTCTTCAATACTACTGCAAATACCAACTCCACTGAAGGCTGAGTGTCCCTAAATAGGATTTTCAAGGCCATTTCATTCAGCGTGTATTTTGGCCTGGAGTCCTGCCAGTGATTCAACTGCAAAACAGCATCTTCCTATTGAGAAACAGACCCGGTTTGTATAGGTATTCAGAGTCACGGTACATTGTTTTAAGTTTTTCCTACTTTCCATGCTGCTGGTGCTGCAGTGACAAAGTGACAACAGGACACATTTTATGTTCTCTGCAATCAACCAAAGCCTGAACAGCGAACATGAATGTCACGGTCCCACTGAATCCCAGGATAAACTTTACGTCTTTCAATGGTTTTGTATCTTTTCTAAAAGCTTGTCCATGATGGTCAATGCACTATCATGTTCAGACATCTGTGACCACCCAAATCGTTCTGCTGGGTGTAAGTTGCAATAGTTGCACATTAATCATCACTGGGTTTTACCTTGCATAGTCAATGGCTTTGAAAGTATTAGTCAGATCGCCTCCCTTCTGGGATGTTCCTGCCATTGCTTTTACAACCTCATCCTTTGTTTGGTATGTATTCAAGTTGAACACTACACGTGGATCATTAGCATACTGAATTAAACCCACCTGTGCAATAAAGAATTATGTTAGATTACCATGCATTAGAGTAAGTTATATCATATCATGATATTTATTTGTCAGGTTGGAGTAAAAGATCTGCAGATGCACATGGGGTTGTAATTTTCTTTCAACACTTATGAAACCAATTATTATTAACATGTTTGGAAAGCAAAGAAAGCTAAAATTCTCTTGCACCTTATGTCATGTATTACAGGCTAGTATATGTTAATATAAATAATCTGAAATAGTAGGCATTAAAAACTTGGTTACTTCTGTAAGGGCTGATGGACAGCATTAACACAGGGAGCTCCGGGAAAAATGAGAGAAAAATGAGAGAATAGTAAAAATTCTACAAGCTGACAGCACCTCAATCTGATCTCTTCTAAGGAAATCCTAAAGGTTAGTTAACTGAAAGAACTGTAAACTCTCTTTATTTTTAATACAGGTGAAGCTAAAGACATACACTAAGATGTATAGTTAGTATGAAAGAAAAAAAGAGGAGATGCTAAAGGTGAGGTTCAGAAAGGACTGAGCAGGAAGCCTAGCTTTTAAGCACCTCACTTCCAAAGTTGCCCAAGGAAGAAAGCAGCCTTTGGGAGAGAGATTTTCAGTGCCCCAGTCTTTGTTCCCAGAACTGTTTATGGAAAATGGACAACTGTAAAGACAGAAAATGTTTTTTAAAAAAGGCAGTAAAATTTTCCTTACCCTCACCAAATTAAAAGGAAAAAAGAACTCAAAGATCAGACAGTAACCGAGCAAGAAAAAAATCCTGTTTTAAAGATGCAGCAGTTAGAAAGTAAGAGCCATATGAAAAGCCTATAAAAAAATATGTTCTACTTTTACATCTCCACAGACTAAGTTTTAATTACTTTTATACCTAATGCATGAAAGAGATCTGATTCCACTAGATACTTCAGTTACTTTATGTTTTGAATCAAATTACTAATCCCTTTTGAAGTAGATTAGCTGCCAGATAAAAACTCAGTACTGAAACGTACATGAAAACTGTGTAATCCGTGGCTTTTGGAGGAGGTAACATAGTTATACTAAAGCACACTTGGTTTCCTTTAAAAATGCTAATAAAACCCATTGTACTTATTAATTTTTTTGGTCTTTCTCAAAGATGTCTTTGACTCACCTGTGTTTTGTTAAGGCCTATATCTAATCCTTGTACAAATTTTTGCAAAAATGCCCGCACTGCATCCCAGGGATAAATGCTGTTTGACTCATCACAAACCACCACAATATCTATGACAGAGGAACACTCTAAAACAGAAATAAAATTGGAGATTAAGTACACTTTCAGTTTCAACATACAATAAATCCAGAGGTGCATATTTAGGTCTCACACAGGCAGCACTTCAGATCAGGAAGGTTTTGCCAGAATGAGGACTCAGTAGACACATATGCAGATTTTAATTCTGCTCTGGTGTGATCCCTCTGAATTCAGAAGAGTGAGTCCATATTTATATCAGCATTGGATCATGATTTGCCAGTCCTTATATGTTAATCACAGGACTGTTGCATTTTGTGCATACTTTTTTTTTTTTT
>VXBJ01001908.1:40306-51139 GCA_013400055.1 Nycticryphes semicollaris
ATTTTTTTTTATATTGTTTTTTTTTTTTTTAATTGAATCTGTTTTGCACATGTTGCCTTACTTTGAACAGCAGGAGAAAAGCTTCTTAGGATCTGGAAACTTGGACTGATTTCAGAACAGACTCCTGTTGCGTAGTATTGGCTTCCACACTGCTGTGCCCACAAGGGACCACAAGTCTTTAAAAATAACAACAAAAAGAAACTATAAAAATAACAAATACTTGTCTCAACCGTATCCTATACGAAGCACTACAGGCACATAGCATCAGAGAAGCCCTCTTGGGTTATCCCAAGCAGTCTCTTGCAACCGCGGTGAGAGCGTAACCCTTTCCGTAGACTTTCTCATTTAAAGGGTTTTCTATTCGTGACCACCCCAGTGCCTCCTCCTGCGAGCTGGCCCCTCCACGCTTTGCGCAGCATGACTGGCCCGCAAGGAAATCTGTGCCGCGGTGTCACCCAACCTGCTCCCGACACTACGGGTTTAAAACCAGGGTGACTTACTTGCGCAGCGCTTACAAGCGCGCAGAGAAATACCTCCAGTAGCCAGGAGGTGGCATCCGAACCACGAGCACGAAGAGCTCTGTGGTCACACAAGCAGACACACACACAGAGCCATTTATTAATTTGAGAAGCCTTGTTCCCACCGGAAATTCACTTTGCCAAAACATTTCCAAGTTAAACTTCATCATCTCCAGTGAGGGTGCAGCCTCAGTGTGTGCACTGTCCTGTTAACTGCGGATAAAAAGGCAAGTTTGGCCCTGGCTGCACGTACCCCTTGGCTATGTGTTTCGTTACCTTCTGGGGAACATAATCTCGCTTCTTTCCTGAAAAAGATCTCTGTAAAAAGGAATTTTTTCAGCTGGATCAGCCAGCTGGTGCATGACAGAAACACCTCTGATATTAAAAGGATTTTTACAAAAGTATCTCGACAAATGCTGAGGCAGTATTTTGTCATGAGGATGTTGGGGGTGGGGGAGTGGAGGGAGGAGAAGGAAGAGGATGGGAGACTTTCTTTTTAAAAGAAAATCATCTTAGGAACTCAAGGAAAAACCATAACTTCTACATAACCTCTGCCCTGCAGTTCTGAAAGAAAAATATCTTAATTCCATGTCCTTTCTGATTGCCCTATCCGGTCAGGAGAGCCAGGAAAACAGAAAATGCCCCATCTCTATTTAGGAAGACAAAAGAGACTGAACAGTACTATTACCCATTTCTCAAGAATACTGAAAAAATGGTAATTAAAGGCAGAAGTAAATGGAAAATTAGCTAAATCACATACCACTTCACATGCTGGTTTACCAGTGGCAGATTACATCTATCTATTTTAACATCTTTGACAAGACGGCAAGTTTTCTAGACAAGACAAAGTAAGTATATCTATGTTGTGTGATCTTGAGATAAGAGGTCTTTGTAGTTGCTACATGGGACATGATTTAGTGAAAAAGATGGATATTTACAGAGGTGAGAGTTACAAAATAAATCATCTGTATTGCTAACTATCAAACTGGAGGAGATTCTTTAATTTAGAGTTATTTTTTAATTTAAATTTCTTTGTGCATCAATCTCACTTGCTCATTTTCCAGTTTTATTCTGTACTAATGGTAACTCAAAATTGTGAGGTTAGTCTTGGAGCAAAACTAGAAAAGTAACAAAATTTGCTGATCTTTCCTTTTAAAAAGGAAAAACCTCTAATGTTCTTATATCCTAACAGTCAGAAATTTAAGATGCGTCGTTAATGCAGAGGAAAACTGGGAGATCACATATCAAGAACTGATGAACTTGAGAAGTGGAATATTAGAAAGGGGCATAGACTTGCCCTTGAGGATTAACGCTAAATGTGGGTGTAAACTGGAAGTTCATTGAGTGGAACCGAGAGTAGCAGATGGGTTGGGCACTGGCTGATTGCAGGGAGACCATCAGAATGCAGCCAGCGTGCAAAGCAAACAAGGCCTAAAGGTATGTGACAAGAAGCACTTGCATTTGAGACAGAGAAACACCAAATACACAATGCTGAGCCCTAGAAAGACTCACGTGGAATACAGCATAGACCTGGTCATTTAGGTTTGAGAGAAATGTAATTTTAAAAGCATATTTCAGCCATAAGGCTCTGTTTGTTTATCCAGTGAATGACAAAGTAGAACAATTGTGGGATGTTAAATACAGAAGGGAGATTTTACACGAAGGATGATGAGAGGTGTTTCATTCAAGTAAAGGCACAGAACTGTCCCAAGAAGAAAGGGATAGAAACTTAGATCAGCAATCCAAAAAAGTTGTTAACCAGGTGTAAAATTCTAAAGCAACTTTCCAATAGGACTAAGCACGCCTCAGGAAAAGGTAATGAGCATGTAGAATTGACTGCACTCTCCTTAGGATGCCTGTGGGAAGCAACCACATGGCACCAAACAGCTGAAGTAACGGGACTTGGCCAGGCTGGGTCTGGCTCCAGCAAGTGGAGGGAGGCCACGAGAAGCAACCGCAGGACGAAGGAGCACAGCGAGTGAAGAGGAGGAAGCCCTCAGCGTATTACAGAGCCCATCAGAGAGGCCATCTGCCAGACACAGAACCTCAGAGCTACGTCCTGGCTGGCAGCAGCTTGCAATTATGAGCAGACAGTGTCCTCTATTTGTCTAACTCTTGCCACAACTCCCAAGTCATGGGGCTTTTGATATTTGTTGAGGCTGAGTCACAGACATTCACCTGTCTCCAGGACACCACTCTCTCATGTCAAAAAGAACTTCTATAGTCAAAGACAAGGATAACTGTTTGTGTCCTAGCATTCAACCTCTTTTTTTTTATGTTACTTTATGCAATTATGAATAAATAATGTATGGATAGGGAAATTCTTTTTGACTGAGAGAAGTTAAAGTATTATTGGAAAATACAACTTTTTTCTGCACGAGATGTCTTAAATCACTGCAATTACTGACATTGATTGGAAGTGGGCATGCATGGAACATTATTAGCAGTAATTAAAGATCTTACCCAAGAGACAGTGTAAAATTCTTTTAAATTAATACCTTCTCAAATGAACAGTCAAGAAGGGCACTGTTGCTGTATTTTGAAGTTATGATTAACTTTACTAACCCCAAGAGACTGCTGGAAAGGTTGGAATTAGACCTGCTTTTAAGTACTTCAGTGAACTTGGGTATGTGGTAATGATGATAACAAGCATTTGAACACTTTCGTGATTACTAGGAACATGCAACAGAAAATACAAAGCTTAAAATAATTCCCAATGTAGTTTACTGTTTTACTTAATTACTGCACATGCCAGCAATGTATGCATCAAACTGAAATACACCTACACTGGAACAGTTTTCGTGCTTAAGGTTAAGATTGTAAAAACGCTTATTAAACAAGGTTTAACCTCCTTTCAGTTATGACATCCGTTTTATAGACTCCAAGGACAGCAGTTTGCAGAATATGCACATAGTAAATACATCTTCCTCCAGCTCACTAACCAAATAGAACATATCGCAGATTCATGGGACTAGAAATCCTAATATCTCAGGAGAACAGTCACTCTGCAACTGCATATGGTAGAGGACACATCCCATTAATGTGTTTTGAAAGCATAATCAGAACTATACGAGACTGCTTTAAAAATGTCCATGGTGGAAATATTCTTGCCTGTGTTGTCTGACTTAAATTACAGACTCTTTAATTATGTGCCCTTCTGTAGTATATTTAGGTAAATGATGAAGAAGAGAATTCATCGTTTTCCGACTTTGGATGACAATTAATTACAGTAGTATAGAATATTTTAAAATATGTATTAAGCTATGCTGCAAAATAAAATACATTCAGATTGGAATTATAAAAAAATGTGGAGAATTCTAGTTTTTTATTCTCCTCAGGAATTTCTGTGTGTACTGAATACGTCATTGTATACATACCAAAAATCCTCCTGTTTTTGAGTTCTGTATCAGAGTCAAGCCAAGGTTCATGTCTTCCTTTATCTCAGTCACATTTGGGATATTTATTAAAGCTGAAATAAAAAGAGAATAAGTAAAGACAGAATACTACACAGATGCAGAAGCATTACATTAAGTTATAATTCCTTTTTGAAAGCTTGACTTCTCAGCATCTAAGATGCCTCTCCCAAACGGCTGCATACAAATCTGAAACAAAAGAAATGAATACTAATCTTTGTCAAAAGTTTGCTAACCATTAACTACGGGCATGAATTAAGTATGACCATTTAGAGTACTTGCCCTCAAGAGGGCTGGAGGCAAAAGAGAGGAAGAAAATATTTAGCTATTGAGTGTTTTTGCTGTCTGAGTAGCTGCAGCCAAGTAGCTACTGCAACATTCCTCGGGACACCAGACTCCTCTGATCCAATATCAGACTTCAGACAAAAACTTAGAAGGAGTAAGTAGAAGACAGACATGCTCCACGCCACAAATAAGGTAAGTCAGCATCTCAGCACACTCTGCAGCCCCATATTTTCACTGTATCCAAAAGTGAATCCCATTTTATACCCAGCCTGCAAACACACAGAGGCAGAATAGACTTCATATAATATAAATTCACTAAGTGCCATTCAAGATGAGAAGGTAACAAGTGCTATGTGATGGTAGGAGCACGGTGGCCTCCTCCAGCTGCTCCAGCCCAGGACCTTCATGCTAGGCTGTGGGAGCCCAGTGCAGTGCCCAGTGCCCAGGGACTCTGCCCAGGCTGAGGGACATGGCACTATTGTTGAAGCTGAGAATGTAACTTGAGACACACAAACACACACATACACAGACACACACAGACACCCACATGCACACACACACCTGCACAGGACTCCTGACACACACTCTCTCATGCACACACACACACAGAGGACAGAGAATGAGATTGTACAGAGAGACAGTTAAGAAAAAAATTAATGAGGTAGATCGGCCTAGTACAAAACAAAACCAAGGAAGAAATGAGCAATTGTTGCAAGACATTATATGTTACAGCTTACCTTGTAAATTCAATTTTTTACAAGTGGTTTTGGACGAACCAACAGGACATGCATAGATATCTCCAGTTCTGTTAGCTGGATAGCCACTCCAGGGTGAACCAACCAACAACCTAAAGTAACAGGATTTTGATTAAGTCTTTAGTGACACTGGAAAATTCTAGCAGCCTTACTGCACAGCAGACTGTGGACAACAGGTAGATAGGCTTTCGCCAGGTACAGCACCTAAGGCGCCAAGGAGTCAGCTCCAGAGCTGTTCAGCAACTTTACTGGCCTGTGAATACACTGGGATCACCAGGGGCAACTTTGCTGGAGAAGCTTCTGGGGATTAGGCTGCCTCAAATTTTTAAACAGTTGATTCTGTGACATTACATTGTAGTGTCAGAAGAAATATTGCAAAGATTATTAATATATGCAGATGCACACAAATTTAGAAATATATATATTAGGGAGTAAGGGGCAAAAAATTACTGTCCTGACAGTTAAGGGTTAACTGATTCCTTTTAATTTACTCTTTTAGCTGTTAAGAAGCATTTCCTACAGGATCTGTTCAGCAACAGTCACATGTTAATGTCTGAGCTTGAACACTACCACACCTTGAGAACACTGAGTCAGAAAGAAAATACTACAGGTGATAACAGTCAGCTGCGTGAAGTATTTAATCCTAAACAAGAAAGTTAAGATTTGTGATAATTTGTGCCAACAATACAAAGTGGTTCACTTTCTTTGACTCATTCCCTCATCTGCCATAAGGCTTCCACTCCAGGTACTGCTCCTGAAGATCTTAATTTTCTCTAAAAACCTTCACAAAACTGGTTAATTAACCCTAAGAGAATACTGCTTAAGAGTACCTATTTTCCAGCACAACTCTCATCAAGTGAAACCACCAGATAGTATAGGGCTATGTAGGGCTGGAAGAAAAGGACAATTCTTTATACAGTGCAAGAAAATTAGGGTAAGACAAGACATGCCCATAGGAAGATGATCCCAAGGGATATGAAAAAATGAAATGGATGATTAGAAAGAAGGGATTGTGGGTACTTGCTCCAGCAGCAGAATAGTCTACAGTAGAAAATACTGCATTTATGGGACAGTAAAAGACCAAGTAATGGGACCGCAGTACAGAACTTAGAATTTCATAAGAAACCATCTTTTTCAATTGGTCAATAGGTGCTAAAAGCAAAATTGCTGTCCTCTAAAATGTTATAGTAGCTAACACAAATAGTTTGCACTATAAAAAGAACATATTTTATGACATTTTTATGTTTTAAAGCAATTGTTATATATCACACTAACTTTCCACAGATCGTCTGATTTTACTCCTGGAATTTTATAACTACTTTGAATAAAATGGCTTTGATAAAAAAGCCTAGTTTTGGATGGACAAGCAAGATTTTGAGTCTTTTCTAGCTTTATCAAAGAAAATACTACTAACTGCATTTTTTTAGTTTATTTAATCTCAATTATATACAAACTTAAAAGCACACATTATTCTGTTATTCTGTTTTAAAAGTTAGGTTGGGGGTAACTTCAGATTATATTTTCTATCTGTAGGAATATTTTTAAAATGCCTACCTCCTTCTCAATTACTTTGTTGAAAAACAATGATTACGCAGGCAGCAGGAACAGGATTTTGTGTACTTTTAGCATCTCTAAACCCTCAATTCAGGTTCATATAAATACCTATCTATATAAAAACAGTGTACTTTACCTGTGAGGAGACCTCTGATCTTCTGAGGAATATAGTCTGTTCTGCACCGAGGAAAGCAGAATGACCATGGCTCAGGAACAAATAACCAGAGCTCATGAGAAACTAATAATCCACTAGTCATGTGCCGATAGATGACAACCTGCAAGCACTTGCTGTGACACAAAAGGCTGGTGCCAGTCAATAGTGATTGATAGAAGGAAGACACGATGTTACAGACACCCCCCTTCTTAGGTACTACACAGTTATTTACAATTATAAAATACTAACTGGGCTGATGAACGAGAAAAAGGGCTAAGAGTTTTAGGGAAAACAGAAAACAGGATGGCAGTACTGCCTATGTTGCATCTGAAACTGGAACTGCTTTTCACCATTAAAAGTCAAGCTGAACATTGCAATCTGTATATTTATAAATACTTGTATGTTTTTTCTAAGTTTCCCAGAAGGCAAATGTATTTCAGAGTCCCTGTGGTAGGACAGCTACTGTTCAAAGAATGACCATCATGGGTCCTGGAAATACCCTCTGCATCACAGTGTCTGGTCACAAAATTTACTGTAAAACTCTGCATTGCACTGGCAGCACCCTGCAGCCATGGGTGATCCTGAAGCAGATAGTTTCACTCACAAAACAAGTGAGAACAAGAGGAGAAGAAGAGGAGGAGAGGTATGCTTGAGCACTACCTGTCCCCAAATCCAAGCCCACCTCCAGCCCTCATCCTTGCTGTTTATTGGCATAAAGTAGAGACAAATACTGTCCTCAGTGCTTAGAAAAAACAGTTTTCCACACTCCATGGGCTTTATGCTGTTCAGCAGTAATGTGGGCTCTGAAACTCCTATTAACCCCAACCTCAACATTAATTCCAACACAGACATCTATTTATACAAAGGAACCATCATTTTTTATTCCAAATCCACTTCTAGAACTTAATATTCACAACTGTATTTTACTTTTCCTAGCCCTAAATAAAACTTTGTAGCTGTTGTATAGTACAAACAGAAAAATATAAGTCAAGTAAGACAAACTTTTCTAATTTTAACCCCAAATTTAAATCTATGCCAAATGTACCCACAGCAAGCTTAATATTGTCTTTCATTTAGCTTGCAGTCCTCATACTTCACTGGAAGTTATTACACTACATTTCCCCTTTGCTGTATTAGCTTTCCTTGTAGATTTGTAGAGTCCATGAATCTCAATGCCAGAACTATGCTGTAGGACAAAAAATGCCACACATAATTTAATACATAGAACTTACTATTATTAACACTGTGATGTTTAGAAATGAACAGAGCTTAATAACTAGTCTAACCTGCCATCAATATGTTCCTGAGAAAAAGTTATTGATGTATTTCTGCCAAGCCTTGCTCTCTACTTGTTATTGCAATCCTTAATGTTCCTTCGTAATTATTGTTTCTGTCATATTCTGAGCCTTACTTAATATTAATATGAGCCTTAATTTATATCAGAGATTAGAAAGTCCTATTTGCCTTTGAAAATTAACATACATTGTTACAGTACAGAGTTACACAATACTGCTCTGGGAAAATGCATGTGTATCTTACTGAAACGTCAGAAGTAAAGAAAGCAAGAGAGTATCTGGCTAGCATCCTGCTAACTACAAAAATATTTTTTTACTGTGATTAAACAGGATGCACATGAAGCAGAGTGAAACAATGTATCATGAAAGAATGCAAGAAATGAGTACTAAAATACATGAAAATGTTTGTTTCCAAATAAACTGCATCATGTATAGTGTATTAATTAAGGGTTTTTTTCAGCCATAGTTAAAATTTTATTTTTATAAAACTTCTGTATTTGTCCTTGTAGACTGTTTACACAATGCTATTGTGATTAACAAGCAATATTGCTACTGATTTTATTGTTCAGCTCCTTAAGCAGTCTCCAACACTGTATATAAAGCAATGGAACCACATGAAGTCAAATGAAGTTCAGCAGCATTGCCGTACCACACAGGCTGCAGGAGTGGCAGATCAAAGTGCAACAGGAGTTATTTCTGGGAAATTACACCGTGACAAAGCTAGTAACTGGCAAAGTGTGATGTAGCAGAAAAAATCAGAATTCATGGTGAAGGGCTGAATTCCCAGCTGTTGTCAGAGCAAGTTTTATATTTTCTGGTTTCATTTTTTCTTTCCTATTCATGCTCTTTAGTGTGCGGGTTTTTTTAAACACAAGGATGGCTAATAGGAAATAGACAAATAAAAATAGAAAGGACCTCTTAGATCATTTGGCCCTTTTCCCTACAATTACAGGAAGCAATGAATAGATATGAAGACCAGAAAACTCTTCACTCTCATAAATAATTCTTTGCACACCCTAAAACACTTATCATCATCTAAAACTTTTGATCCTTTGAACAAAAGACTCAAAACTTCAAAATCTACAGCAATCTGTAGCAAGAGAATTTGACTGGCAAACTTAAAAGGCTTAGAAGAGAGAAGCCAGAGCTGCTTCTCCAAGCAGGAAGAAAGCAAGGAGGGTACACAGTCAGAGGAAGAAAATCTGGTCAAGGAACTCAGCATTAGCAGTGGTGCTGGCACTGAAGAGATGGAGCTGTAAACTGGCAGCATTTTGTTAAAAAAAAAAAACATTGGTAGAAATTACCTATTCATTAAAATCAGAAGGTTTTAAAAATGTATTGATTTCAACAAAAGTTGCTGCAGAAATGTGTCTTTTCAGCAAAATATCATTTTAATTTGATGCAGCAACATTCCACCTTAGGAGAAAGGCTGCCGGGCTTTCATGACTAGTTATCAGTATGCAATGATTTTTAAAACTATTTAGTAGTGCAATGATTAAGTTACACATTAGTACAGTAGTGCATATTAAGGTGTCGTTACTGACATAATGTTTTTAAAAAGACAAAGTTCTATAACATAAATTCCAAAACAAAATTAAAAAATTCCAAAACCTCTTCACACAGACACAACTGAGCAGGGTGGCTTCAACGTGATACTAAGCAGTACCTCAGCAACTCTCTGAGATTCTAGCCCTCTTGTGTGATATATCCACAGACTGAAGACAGATGTGGGTAGGAGAAAACATTTTAGCAGCTATTTAATTTTCTTCAGCTGAGACAGATATAAAACAAAATCTCAGCATGGAGTAAGTACTGTTATCTTTGCAGAATGTACTATCACACGCTGTTCAGGGCATGCCCATTCAGGACTAACTTGACAGGGTACAATCGACCTTTCTAAAAGATTATGTTTATAAAGTTACAAAAAATTTGGTCTCAGCTTAAGGTTCACATACAGATGATCTCATGACAGGGAGAACCAGAGCATAAACTGAATGATGTTTCTGTTGTGGCTAATTAGTTGTGTGGTGGACTGCCTAAACTGTTCTAATTGATGAGTTTCTTTGGAGCTCACAGTTTTCCTTGAGTTCATTAAAGAGCTCCTATTTTAAAATTCCTACTAGACACCATGAAAAGCTTGAGCTCTGCTTGACTTGCAAGTTTGTCCTTATTTACGAGCATCACATGCCATCAATGCACAGCAGACTAGTGTCTAATTATCCTAGATCATCTGACTCTACACAAAAGAGCTCCCTTGCTGTTTTTTGTCACAGCTTCCCAACACATACCAGCCCCCTCTGTAACTCTACGTGTCTAGTTGGACTGTCCTCCCTCTTCTCTCTGAACTCATCTCAAAGGAAAAGTGATAACATACCAGTGCATGCAGTCCCAATTCTGCAAAAATTCTCTTCTTTTTATCATCTTCTGTATCCCTTATTGCCTCAGGAGATGTACCTCCTAGAAACGCAGCTGAACACTATAACTAGCATCTGCTGTTCTTTCTCTATCCCTCCTTCCTGCTCTTTGAGATAGTCCAGGAGGATGTTTAAAGCTGTATTTAATATAGCACCATGTGATTTTATTAAGCAAACCAAGGCCTAGGATGTGATAAAGTTTCTGGTAGATCTCAGATTATAGATAACCTCTCCCTCGGAGAGAGGTGCCACCCCAGCAGCGTTTGATGTGGTAAGCGGCCCCACTGTGCCTGAACAGAGTTTTCAAGTGCATCACACTTGCTGCATGATAATGCTCTCTTCATAAAAGCTTACACTTGCTAATAAATGCTCCTCTCTGACTGCAAGCAGCATCCTGACCTTATGCAAAGCTCAATCCGTTTCTCTCACTCCCAGTTCAGCCATA
>VXBJ01001908.1:81043-95083 GCA_013400055.1 Nycticryphes semicollaris
TTTTCTTCCAGGCAGCTTTCCAGCCACACTTCCCCAAGCCTGTATTGATGCATGACCTTGTTGTGACCCAAGTGCAGGACCTGGCACTTGGCCTTGTTGAAGCTCATACCATTAACGTTGACCCATTGATCCAATCTATCCAAGTCTCTCTATAGAGCTTCCCTATCCACATGCAGATCAATGCTTCCACTTAATTTGGTGCAATCTGCAAATTTACTGAGGATACACCCTATATCCTTATGAAGATCACCAATAAAGACGTTAAACAGAAATGAGCCCTGAGGAACACTTGTGACTAGTGTCCTGAACTGTATCAGAAGTATTTGTACGTGTGTGTCTGTAATGTTGGGCCATTGCTGGGGAAACACTGGGGTGCAAGTTGTGAAGAGGAATTTGTAANATCATATGCTCATCCAGGCCACAAGCAGCCAGATTTTCTGTGAGAATTCTATGGGCGGCAGTGTCAAATGCTTTTTGAAAGTCTAGGTATACAATAGCCACAGCCTTCCTTCATCCAATAATAGGGTCATAGGAGATCAGGTTTGTCAGGCAAGTCCTGCCTTTCATAAACCCATGCTGACTAGGCCTGATCCTCTGGTTATCCATTATATGGCTTGTGCTGGTGCTCAAGATGATCTGCTCCATGACCTCCCCTGGTACTGAGGTCAGACAGGAAGGTCTATAGTTTTCTGGATCCTCCCTTTTGCCTTTCTTGTAGACGGGTGTTACATTTGCTACCCCCATTTGCACCTCACCAATTAGCCATGACTTCAGGAAAAGTATCTTGGAGAGCACATCTGCCAACTCTTTCAGCTCTCAGGTGTAACCCATCCAGTCCCATAGACTTTTGTGCATCCAGGCAGTGTAGCAGGTCACTGATCACTTTCTCTCTAATTGCAATGCCCTCATTCTGCTTCCCCTCTCTGTCTCCTAGCTCATGAAGCTGGGTGTCCAGGGAACGGCTAGTTCCACTGCAAAAGACTGAAGTGAAGTAGGAATTGAGCACCTCAGCCTTTTCCTCATCCTTTGTGACTACGTTTCCCTCTGCATCCAATAAAGGAGGGAGATTTTCCCTAACCCTCCTTTTGTTGTCAATTAATTAATAGAAACATTTCATAACAGCTGTAGCTAAATTGAGTTCTAGCTGCACTTTGGCTCTCCTGATTCTCTTCCTGAAGGGCGATGAGTAGATAACGGAATAGGATTTCACTATACTACTGTCCAAACCACGTATTTTTAATGCTTTGTGCAATCGTGCAATTTTTGTTTCAATCATCTCAAAATACTACAGTAGAACTAGAAGAAGTTGAGACAGAGTAAGGAAGGTGGAAATGGCCTCTATATCTATGCTTTCAATGCCAAGGTAAATTAGGACTCTTTGCTCTGGAAAAAACATGCCTTTAAAAGGACTTGGTAAATATATACTAGAAGGGGCTTGGATCAGGCTGATGAGGTCAGTTGTGCTCTGTCTTTTACGATATGTGAGGAATGTCTGATGACCACATAGCAAGGTTAGTACAAAGAGAAGAAAACGATTCTTCTCCCAGGCAGCATGCAGGTGCAGATTGCAGTGGTATAGGGTGGCAGATGTTTAAAGTTAACCCGAGTTCCCAGTC
Organism: Nycticryphes semicollaris; assembly: GCA_013400055.1. Lineage (NCBI taxonomy): Eukaryota > Metazoa > Chordata > Aves > Charadriiformes > Rostratulidae > Nycticryphes > Nycticryphes semicollaris. The sequence continues at coordinate 82,660 of VXBJ01001908.1, forward strand.
AAGATCAAGGAAGAGAAATCCACCAGGGATTGCTAAACACATTGAAACTCTCCCAGCCCATGAAAACCTTGAGCTGCAAAATAGCTGGAAGCTGGAAGAGAGCTTGTGGGAAGCTGGTGGCCTGCATGCCTTGGTCTTATGCTTTCCTCTTTTTATCTGCTTTGGCTGACATGACACAGGATGTGATACTGCATAGATGTATGGTCTGACACAATGAAGGTTCTTTATGTGTTTCTGTTATTAGGCCAATGTAGAGTTTTCTATTAAATTGATTTAATTACAGTATATAATCAGGAAGACAGACTTCTTAGCATGTATAAGGATTGATTATTTTTAATACTTAGCTCATTCTATGGTTTAATTCCAAGCCATTACTGAGAATATCATAGCTGATTTATCTGTAATAGATATATTTCTGTATTCTTAAAATTATATTATTAACAAGATAGTTGTCTTCTCCTACTGGGAATCTGCACAGAAGGCAGAGGAATAGTGATGTTTGAAAATATCCCATGATCTTGTTTCCCTTTGAAAGCCTCTTTATGCAAAGGGTGGACAGCTAAGTCAGGCAGGAAGACTCCCTCTGTGCAGATTTCAGAAATGCCGAAACTACTGTCTTGAAGGAAAAAAACAGCCCTATAGTTCAGGAGGACTGGTGTGTCAGACACCTGAAGTAGTATGTGACAGGTAGATTAACTTGTAAAGTTGTATGTTGAGCCCTCTCCCAAGACACACACATGCACCCACCCTGTGTGGGGTAAACTGAGCCCTTGTTTAGTGCCTGTTCCTGGGATTAGGGTTCATAGCTGAACATCAGTTAAGAGATCATGCCTGCTACAGGGGATGTATTCTTTCTGTCTCACTCTCTGTCTGTGCTTTTAAACTAAGGCAATTCTGGACTCAGTTTCCTCTTGTGGTGGCACTATCACTTGTACAAGGGTGCAAGAGGGCAATCAGTGGGTTGATGTGGCCCACAGACAGGCACAAAGGAAGTTACAAATGGGTTGCTAAAACAGACAAAGGCAGGTTGGTTTAAAATCCATGGAGATGCCTCCTTTACCTTCCCACGCATCTCAAACCCTCTGAGAATCATCCAAATCCACTTTGGGAAGGTGATTTTCTTAAATGGTGATTCTACATTGTTATACAAGCAAGCCCAGAGTAAAAATTTTAAGCCAAGTAAGCTGTTATCCACATGAGCTGTTAAAAATGAACAGAAAAGGGCTACTAGTGATGCCAAAGATTCAGCATAGACCAAGGCAAAATGTTTGAAAGTCCCACTTGATCAGCATGCACTTGATTTCTGAACTGGGTAATATGGACCTTGGAGGGACTAAATGGGATTGAATATTGAATAAATCAGGATTTTAGGGAGAAAACACAGCAGCTGTAGTTAATTTAATGCTCCTTTTCACTATAGGCAAAGAGAAGTATGGCAGAGTTCTGATCTGAAGAGCAGTCCTGCAGGAATAATATTCATGTCCTTTAAAGTGAGGCTGTCCTCTGAAAAATAAATATGAGACAAGGTTCAAAGTCAAACCTCCAAAAGACATGTAGTGTGGTCATCATATCCTCAGCAATAGCCATAGCACTGTCATGGGTGGAGTTATTCACTTAACTTGTAAGAGATAAGTAGTGAGATATTTATTAAGGTGAAACAGTGATTTAACAAAATTAGTAGTAAATGCGACAGTGTTTTACTTGATTATTTACTGCATAGAAGGTAGGGTCAGACAAGCCATGAGGGAGACCCTCCTGTTGAGTCATGAGGTTCACAAAGGACCCCCTTGCTTTCTAAACTTCTCAGAGGGGAGTCTAGATGAGGCTGGATCCAATCCTATTCCCAAACTTGATCAATCGGTTATGTCTAAAGGAATATATGCACAATCAATTATATTACTTAGCTGAGATTTCAAAGTTTAAGCACTTACCAAGAATCTGTTGCAGCAAGGAATATCTCACCCTTGAGGAGTAGAACTTTAAGTGAGCATCCTCACAAAAGTGAAGATCCTGGTGTGCAGCCTGCTGCCATACAGGAGACCTCAAAGGGCTGTTGAGCTGTGCACTATTTACAGAGTAAGATAATTGACCTGTGGCCATATTCCCATGGGAACAAAATATCTAGGTCCCCAATCCAGACAGTGTTTTGGCTGCGTTGCCAGCCATCCCCCAAGGTCCGGTGCAACTTATCACAACTGATGTTGTGATGGCCATGATGCCCATGGCCTGAGCAGGATCCAGTTGAGGGGGTGGGGAGTGGGGGGAAAAAAGGGAGAGCACACCACCACAATCACTCTCCTGTCCTGCACTGTTTCCTACTCTAGACATGTCAGCACACATTGACCTATTTAATACAGTTTTGAATTAACTATGTCCTGCGTAGCACAGAGTATATACATATTTTTACTGATTCTTTTTACAGGAGAGATAAGCTTGTACCTGTCATAGGGAAACTACATTAATGGGAAATAAGGTAGCCAGTGAAAAAATGTTCCCATTCACCTGTGATCCTCAAAAGTGGGAACTTATACAGGAGCCTGCTAATACAGCCTGTGTGATTTCATGCTCTCTAGGGCAGCCTTTGTGCTATCCCAGCAACTTCAGCCCATTTAATAAAGCATTAACCTTGTTACAGCTCCAGTAACCACTTGAACTCATAAAAATAGTGGGTATTTTGAAAGTATTTCTCATAAAGAAGTTACGAATACATGATGAGAATCACAGAATCACACAAAATGGTGGGGGTTGGAAGGGATGTCTGGAGATCATCTAGTCCACCCTTTCTGCCAAAGCACATTTATCTCAAGCAGATTGGACAGGAGCACATCCAGGCAGGTTTTTAATTTCTCTAGAGAAGGAGACTCCACAATCTCTCTGGGCAGACTGTTCCAGTGCTCTATCACCCTCAAAGTAAAGAAGTTTTTCTTTATGTTCAGATGGAACTTCCTGTGTTCCAGTTTGTGCCTGTTGCCCCTTGTCCTATTGCTGGTCACCACTGAAAAGAATCTGGCTTCACCCTCTTGACACCCACGGTTTAGATACTATATGCACGTGTGGGATCCACTCTCAGTCTTCTCTTCTCCAGGCTAAACAGACCTCACCTTTCCTCTTAAGAGAGGTGCTCCATTCCCTTGATCATCTTTGTAGACCCTCCACTGGACTTTCTCCAGCAGTTCTTCATCTTTCTTGAACTGGATAGCTCAGAACTGGACACAGCACCCAAGATATGGCATCACCAGGGCAGAGTAGAGGAGGAGGATAACTTCCCTCAACCTGTTGGACATGCCCTTGTTAATGCACCACCAGGAGACCATTGGTGTTCTTGGCCACAAGGGCACATTGCTGCCTCACAGTGAAGTTGTCATTCATCAGGACTTCCAGGTCCCTCTGCCGAGCTGCCTTCCAGCAGTTCAACCCCTAACCTGTACTGGTCCATGGGGTTATTCCTCCCTTGGTGCAGGACCCTACACTTGCCCTTGTTGATCTTCATTAGGTTCTTCTGTGCCTAACTCTCCAGCCTGTCCATGTCTCACTGTATGTTGGCACAGCCTTCTGGTGTGTCAGCCACCTCTCCCAGTTTTGTGTCATCAGCAAACTTGCTGAGGGTACACTTGGTTACTTGGGAGAAGAGGTTGACCCTCACCTTGCTACTTTCTCTTCTCAGGTAGTTGTAGAGATTGATAAGGTCTCCCCTCAGCCTCCTTTTCTCCAGGTTGAACAACCCCAGCTCCCTCATAAGACTTGTGTTCCAGACTCCTCACTGGCTTTGATGCCCTTCTCTGGACTCACTCCAACACCTCAATGTCTTTTTTATAGTGAGGAGTCCAAAGCTGGACACAGTACTAGAGATGCAGCCTCACCAGTGCCATTTCTAGTTTGAAAACATAGTAGTTGTTTTCTGGTTTGTGGAATTAAGATTTATCTATTCTTCCTTTTCATTTTTCCTGTCACAAAAATTTGCTCAATCATTTTGCAGGCATTTTTTAGTAAATCTGACTTAACAATCTTGCAGGGGTGGGGAGACCACGGGGGAGGTTATGGCAAACAGGCCGGTTCTCAGTAACTTGGATGACACCTGAGGTGCATACCTGAATGTATCAGCAGTAGTATCTTATATCAGCAGCAGTATTTTCTAAGACATATTGCATATGTTTTAAAGAGTATTGATCTTTAAATCCACTTTTTAATGGCTGCTTGCTCAGAGCTGAAGGTGTCTTTCCAAATACTGGTAATTCATGACATAAAGGGGGCCAGAAACCATGAATTAATTTTAGCAGATCCCTCAAATAAACAGCAAAAAACAGCTCAGTGGTTTTTAGGTTTCTGAGAATCTCAAAACGTAAAACACCAATACCACCAAGCCCCTTTTTTTCCTGGCTAACAGAAGTTTCAGCTGAAGCCTTTTTTTAAGTTTTGAAATGCAATACCATCTCTTGTGGCACAGTGCAAAAACGACTGAGGCCAGAGTGTCAGTCTCTTGTTAGTGAGATTTTATGACCTGGCAAACAAGAAAGTGAGCTACTGATGGCTATTAATTTAGACTATGTGATGAAAACACTCAGCAAAATTTGTGTCTATGATTCACCTAAAGGAAAAAAAATGCATTATTTTTCTCAGACTATATATGCTGTTACAAAACCGCAAAACTTCACATGCTTTTTAGGAAACAATGAGAAGCTCCTCTGTTTTTCATGTTATCCTCTCTGATAAGATGAAAAGGCTCTGTACTGGAAGACAATACAAAGAAACTTTAGTGAGAGAGAGAGAGATCCTATTCCTTTGCCCCAGGAAGAATAATGGCACCCTTAACATGAGTAAACTTCAAGGACCATATGCAATACGGAACCACATATGTGAAGCTTTGCAATAAATATTAATGTCTGGTTCCATATCAAGCTGCACCATAACTGGGAAGCAGGATTTCACCATGGCCACTGCTGAAAGTGAACAGAGAATGTTGTGAAGGGGATGGACAAAGAATGGCAAGACAACTGGCCTGCTAAATGTAAACATGTAATCAACGGTGTATACTTCTCCCTATTCCATTTCTTTGTGGTCCCTTGGAGGTGCAATATTCAGTGAGCTCTTGAGGAATGTCAGTCCTTTCTGAGAAGACTTACAACACTGATAAAAAGGAGAAGGGCAGAAGGGTAAGTGCATGAGAGGGGAGAGGGATAAAAGAGAACTATGACCTACTGTACTAGAGTCAGAAGAAAAATCTGAATGAGGGTCTTTTACTCACCCATTTGTTTTACTGAATGAGCAAAGTCCAGTATTGCTGGGGTGTTAGTCCTCAGTCTTTGTAACTAAAACATGATTGCATTGAGGATAGCTCACTTGATCATCTGCTTCTTTAAACAGAATCCAGTTGTGCTCTCTAATCTGTTATATCAGCCAGTTGTTACAAAAACTTCATCACTGCTTTAATATTTTAAACTCTTCATTGTTACGTGACTCAAACCACATCCTCTGCAGAAATTGCTATTGCCTTTGAACGGAGAAGTGTTAGGGCTCCTTCTGCTAACTGCAATGAATTATAAGCCAGTTTTATGCAAATGACACATAATACTACACTTGCTGTGAGAAAGTTATGCTAATTCTTTTTTAATGCCATTGAAAAGCAATGTAAAAAGCCAAAACAAAAATAGAAGTGGCTTTCTTTTGTCCTGATTTTCATTTAAATACTCCCATGGAAACTGTCCAGCAACTAAAATGGTCATATACAGAGTAGGACATTTGGTAAGCACTCCCTGTGACTAGACAGGATGTTGCTGTTAGAGAATTGTGATTCACCACCGAAGTAGTCTCTGATGAGATAAGATTTAAGTAATTACATGGTTTGTAATGTTTTCTTAAAGTTAGTTGTGATATAAAGGGTGTAATCTTTGTCTTCTAGGAAGTTTTGATACAAATGTTTACTAGGAAGATGATGTGAATTATTTATAACTGTGCACAACAACAACCTACTTGAGTCAAAGGAATAATTTGTACAGAAGAATCACTGGATAGGAAGAATGGGTAGATGGATGAATGTGTCTTCAACTTTTATGCATGTAATTTTATGCAAACATATCTGTATGAGGAAGTCATGGTTCTCTGAAAAGCTTGCAAATGTAGCTATAAGTGTAGAATTCATACAACTAATGAAAGTGTATTTCTGACAGCCTGACTACCTTTGAGCTTTCCTTGATGTTATGCTCTGCAAGAGCGCTTATTTCTACAATAGTTTTCTATTAACAGTTAGATGGATTTTGTTTTAGGTACTGAGATGCCTTGGCACTATTTGCATAGGAATGTAAAGCAAACAAACTGCAAAGGAGGCTTGTTAGACTTTAAACATTTTTTTAATCAATAAAACACTTGGAATAATTTTACAGGAAAAATAAAATGCTGTGCAGAATGTTGTGTTTTTCTTACAAAGGATGCAAATTCCCTCTCATTCCTCTTAAGTGGTATAATTAACAATGGTACATTCTGATTCTTTTGCTCTGGATCATCATGTACACAATAGTTAATTCAAAAAATTAAAACAATTAGACGATGTGGAATTCATTAGATGAGTGTGACCCTAACTCCAGCCTCTCAGTGCCAAGTGAGATGAAACCCCTTGGCTCCAGTTGAAGGTGGATTCCCCTGAGTCAAGCTCTGCAGAAGAGGAATATTATGCTCAAAATGACTCAGCACAGGATATGTACTAAAGGGCTAAGGTATGGGGTCAGGATCGGTGGGGTTGTGCAAGGCCTCCTAACACTCTAGTAATGTAGAGTGACACCAGACAAGCACAGGAGCAGCCCAGGGAGACTGCTTTCTAAGTCTTCTAATATTACATACAGGATCAACAACCCCTGGAACAACCTCTAAATGAAGGAGGAGTAATGGTTTAGAGTTCTTTCTCCTTTCCAGAGAAGTTCTATGCTATAGAAATGTAGCTTGTTATCCCCTCTAAGATTAGCTGCTTCAGAGCTGAAGTTAGTAACTGAGCTGAGCCAGACTCTATCCTTTGCTTAAGCTCAGGTTGTACACCCAATTTATTATTATTGGTTTTTTACAGGCATTTATTTGAATGAAAAAATGTTTAGTTTGTTTGTTGTTAGAATCATATTACAACCCTAATGTGTCTTTTTATAGAAACATAATGGATTACATGCTGTTCTGATATTTTTTGTGCCTGCCAAATTTTGGTGAGATGTTCCTGATGTTTGTAGTATTGCTTTCAGTAGGCTTCTCTGTTTTATGTAGAGAAAAGCAGTAAAATACTGCTCTTGCAGTGCTCTGTAGAAAGGTTTTTCTGGATAAAAATAACAATTTTACTAATTTATCCTGTGTAAGAATAATGTGCTATAGTGCTATCCCCTTTATATAGTTATATTTTAAATAGATAATATAATTGAAAACCTGATAATAAAACAAATGTGAAAAGGAAGAAAGCATCATGACAAAGAGGAAAGCAGTGTGGTTATATGAAGCTTATTACTGTTTTTACAGTGCAAAGCAAGTCTAAAAAGAATGGAACTCTGATCTCAAACATACTTTGCATTGATAAAATACTTATGTATTTTTGCATAGTCTTTATCTAGGGAAATAAACTATTCTATTGACTTATATTTTTTCAGTTAGGCTGATGCTTTAAAATAAGACAAGAAATTTCATCAGAAAAGTAAAATGCTCTGTTTAACAGCTTATCATACCTAAAAGTGAAACACTTAAACAAAATAAAAGTATGCTGCATAAAACTTATATGTGGCTTGCACAACTTGTGAGTAATTTTACGAAGCCAGGAAAAATTACCTCATGGTTAACAAACTGGCTGAATAATAATAAATATAAGTATTTCCTCTGCTACCACACCACAGACTTTCTATGTGTGCATAGGTGAGTCACAATTCCTTCACAATTCTGTTCCTTTACAAATCATAATAGGATAACAGCACTGTTCTGCCTTTACAGACATACTATAAGGAAAAAAACACAGTTCTGAGGCATTTGGATGCTACAGCGATAAGTGTCTTAAAGACAAATTGGCAAAATAATACTTTGCCTTAAAATAAAACCTGCATCTCACATTGGACAGAAAATATTAACTTATCTTCACTGTCCAACAAATGGATTTTACCTTCCTTTGAGGATCATTTAACTCACACGATGGATGAGGCAGGGATTCTCTCCACAATTCCTCTACGTCATTTCTTTGCTTCCTTTCCTGTCTTCCCTCTGTGCTCAGAACCAGGGCAACTCACCTCCTGCCTCTTCAGACAGGGTGAACTTTCAGGCATGCAGACAAGCACAGCTAAGCAAGTCCTCTGGCTTGGTGGCTCTCCCAGGCTCCGCAAAGCACAGCCACCCACTGCGTTCCCACGGAAGGCTTTGCCTTCTCCTCTGAGTCATGCTGCTACCTTCAGCAGGCTGCTGTTATGAAATAACCACCTTTCCCACAGACATAAGGAGAAATTGCAAACGCTTTCAAACTTAATCTGACTTGCCGCGTTCACATAAGTCTTAGCCTTTCCCAATGACTACTCTCTCTAATTTAGGAACTAAATAGAAGGGACTTAAGAGTGACAGCATCTTTCAAACAATACAGCACCTTCTGGCACAGTTCCTGAGTTGTACTTGGCAGTGTGTTCAATTCAACCTATGGTCTCTTCTTAAAAAAAGGCTTTATAAAATATATTATTGCTTTTTAAGCTATTAATATAAGGTCAGTGTTAAGTTAAAAACTTTTAGCAAACTGCAATATTTTCTTTTTCATTTCAGTGACATTTGTACCAAGAGGAAGAAGAATTTTTCCTGGTTTCCTTAGCAAAGCAAAGCTTTTCTGCAAAGAAGTAAGTCTTATAACACTTAGTATGCCTCCTCAACATTTTCTGATCTTTTGGCAATCAGTACTGATTCGTCTCATATTGAGGCAACATCGCGATTTTCCAGCATGCTTCCATTTTCTACTGTTAATTTTGTGTGGTTGCAAGTAATATAGGAAGCTCTCAAAGACAAGACACAGCCCAAGAGCCACAGTGAGAGACCCTTGTGGAAGAAAGATATGTGCGTGAAAGAAAGGAAGAAATTGAATAATCTAAATAGAAAGAAAAAAATTATTAAAGAAATCTTTTGCTATCTACATTTCAGTGTATTCTCATATAAAATTTCAATCTTTGTCACAAAATAAACATCATTTGTTAAGTGCTTATTTAGTATGCAAATTATTCACGACTTCTTAAACTCATAAGTAACAAAGACGATACGTGACTTGTAATACTAGAAGAAGCTTGCCAGTGCTGAATTTCCTATCTGTGTTCTTTCGTTAATTATGACTTTTTACACTTTAAACTCACTGGATTAAATAGCTACACAATAAATTTACAGTGACGGTTTATGAAGCACCCTCCTGGCTACTCCAAGATATACAGTAAGAGTCAAACTTTCAGGGTACCTCTAAACATTTTCTGCATAAATATGGACATTTCAATTTGCAGATAGAATTGTGTCCCTGCTTATTTGAGTACAGTGTGCAATCAGATGGGCTTGAATGTTTTGTGTGTACATTTTTAGGCCTGCCAAAAATCTATTTCAAGTTCAAACAGTTATGTAATTTAATGGATCAATACTTTATGGTCTGCCTGACCATAAAATTCTCTTTCTTGAAGTATCTTGGGTTCATCTGGACACACTAAAATGAGCAGAAAGAAAAGTCAAAGGTATTTCAGTATGCAAATGCCTCTATCTTCTGAATTGTCATTACATCAATTACCATACAGTATTTGGTGCATTTCTCAAAATTTGCATGTTCTGCTTTGTGAACTATCGGTCTTCTTTCACAGAACTGACATAAGGAGGAAATTTTTAAAATTGGGTTTTTTCCTTTTGAAAGTCGTAAGGTGATAAAAAATACTGGGATTGCTACATACAAGCTGACTTGTTGCATAATTTGGAATGAATGATTCCACAAACATAGGTATATAAAAATATGATTACACATTTTCCATATTAAAAAAATGTTAGAATCTTTGAACACAGTTACTCTCCAAAAATGAGTAACACTTGAAAGTATGTCCTTGAGTATTACAAAATACCATAAGGTTGTTTATTCTTCCTTTGCATTATCCTTTGCATGTCTGCTTGATTAGCTGCTTGCTGCTCTGCTACTTGGTATTAATGCACCATAGTTTAGGAAACATTGTGATCACTGCATCTAGGTTTATAATTTTACAGTAACATTTTTGAGGCAGACCTGAGCAAAACTTTCTCCATTTTTTTTTTCTTCACTTTTCCATTTTCTTCTTTAGTGGTCTCTTGAAAAACCCAGCCTGCAGAAAAGAAAAAATCTACTAAGAGCTGCTCAAAGCATAAAACCCATATTGGTGGTATTCATGTGCTGGTTCTTCTATTTTAATACTTTCAGCAAAGTGAAAAGTTGTTTACTACCTTATCACTGAAGTACAACATTGTTTTTCCTGGAACGGAAAAACTAAAGAGACATGGAATGACAGCAGAAAAAAAGAGTACAGTGACTATGTAGTGAGAGATTGCTGAATCATTGTTATGCTCAAATAGTGTCAAAGGTTCAAATAATAATATTTTGTACTCAATTGAATAAATAATACTTTATTTTATACTTGTAATTTTTTTCAAGAGAATAGGCACATTGACACTTACAAACTAACCTTGTAATGCAAGTATGAACTAGATATTTAGCTTGGAAAAGAGTGCCCACTTGTGGCAATACTTAGGCTACAGGGGCCTAGTATCTGGTTATCAAAGGCCACAGCCAAAGCTAATAGAAACCTCCTTTAATCGTATAAAAATATATTTTTATTTTTCTTTTCATATCATATTGGCAATACAGGTTTTAATTGGTTAGCTTTGCATGTTACACATTAGAAAAATGTAGTGTTATTATTTATTTTGTCATTTCTACAAGATTTCACTCCACTATTCGGTAATATTAGTGCCTGTGAGGTTCTAGTTATGAGGATATGGCAGAAGATTTAAACACATTTGTTCAGTTTCATGAGTACAGGAAATTGCAGCTTACCTTCCACAAGGCAAATATAAGCAGTGCAAGAATCAAGAGTCCAGCGAAGATACTCAGGAGGATAACCCATAGGGGGACTGTACCTGGTGGGAGTTCTTTGGAAATCTTAATCATAGTCTGCAAAGTGTTCAGAATATAAGCAATAAGTAACTTGTCTTTCTAAAATATCAACAGAGCAGCATGACTTTTATTTGTATGCAGTGATTTTCCAGGGTGCAACTTCATTCCAAATACAGGAATTTGTAGGAGGGAATTGAGAAAATAATCTCCAACATGAAAACCTATATATTTACATAATATCTTGCACTTTGTAAGTGCATTCATTTGATGATCGTTGGCCCTGCTATAAGTCAGTAGTCATTGTTAGACAAGCTACAGGTCCAAAGCCATGAGTAGCTGGATTGTATGTTAGGGAGTTGCTGTTGTGTATTCATCACTCAATGCCTGCCTCCTTTAAAGGTGGCTTCTAAGCCAGTTAAATTAAATAAGTGTAAATACTAATACGATTTTAAACCAGTCATATCTAGTGTAAACTAAACTGAAATAAGGAATATTCACATTTCAATAAGCGTGACTATATAGGAGTTCGAATTATTTTAACTTAAGAATTTATTAGATGCAGAACCTTGTAGTTCAGAAAAAAAGCATTAAAGAGCTGAACAATAAACATTCAAGTTGAAATTATGTCTTAAATAAACTTAATTCTGGTTTGCAAAGGTAGTTCTTATTATCTGCAACCCTCAGCTTTGTTTTCACTCCTAGATTGAATTTTAATCTATCATTTAAAAGAAATGCTTGGATATAATAACATCTAATAGCTGATGTTTGTATTTCCAAATATATTTTGCACAAGGTGTAATTCATACTGAATATTACTTTGCTCTGAATTTTGGGAGGATTAACAATAATAACACCTAATAAGACTTTTGCTTTGAAATGTATATTGTAGTAAATAACCCCTAGCATGTACAAGCTATCACAGAAAAGCAATGCATTAACCACTATAAATATATTGGGATACAATTGGAAAAACAGAATTAAAGAATAAGTAACAAGTCAAAAAAACTGAAGACATTTCTGACACCCCTACTTTCATGTTACATAGTTTCTTATCTAAGAAAATGACAGGGAACTTACATGAAATTAAAGATCCTGCACCCTCAGTAAGTTTGCAGATGACACCAAACTAGGTGGGAGCGTTGATCTGCTTGAGGGTCGGAAGGCTTTACAGAGGGATCTGGACAGGTTGGATCAATGGGCCAAGGCCAATGGGATGAGGTTTAATAAGGCCAAGTGCTGGGTCCTGCATTTTGGTCACAACAACCCCGGGCAGCGCTACAGGCTTGGGGCAGAGTGGCTGGAAAGCTGCCTGGCAGAAAAGGACCTGGGAGTGTT
>VXBJ01001908.1:97930-160696 GCA_013400055.1 Nycticryphes semicollaris
AAAAAAAAAAAAAAAAAAAAAAAAAAAAAAACCACCCCAAATTCAGTTCCACATACAGTTTTGTAACCAAATAAAAACTCATCTATATAAAGATGGCTTTTCAGGCTATTAAGACAAAGTGAGTTTCCACAGTTTATAAGAAGCTTTTATATATTTATTGCAGATAAATATATCTGGCATGAACTTATATCCTGTATCTGAACTTACCATAATTGTATCCTTTGTAGGTTCTTTTATTTTTGGCAAGACAAATGATTTCCCAGCGCTGATCTTTAAGGGATCTACAGNTCAAAGACAGCTGGGAAATCCTTGGGTGCCTTTGATGCAAAGGAATTTGTTTTTTTCAGTCACTTTCAGATTACTAGCATGAAGAAGATTGCAAAGCCCCAGCAGAGCACTGTGGCATACTACTGATGAATTACACAGATATAACATATACAGATGAATTATACCCAGAGAAAAAAGCACAGATTTGTTCAGATTATGCAAAAACTTGGGTCAAATTTGGTGTTTGCCTAGGTATGCAAATAATGGGGGAAGGAATTTAAGAACAGTCAGAGTTTTGTTGTATTCTAAATATGAAATACTTTGAGGGGTTTGGATTATTTTTCTTTGTTTTTAAAGTAAACCTTGAACTTTAATTTAGGCTGTTTATTTTTCAGCGGTGCAACACCTCAAAACTAAGCGAAATATTTGGAGAGAGGTGTCTGTGTTTGTGTCTCTGAAGGAAAGACTTAAAAAACAAAAAGAGGTTTAGGTCACCATTTAGTGATATTTGGGTTCTTCAGCCCACTGGTTATTGAGACAGCTCTAGTTTTAGTATCTACAGTTCTGGAATCATGGGACTTGCTGGAATTGTGATCTCCTCCAGCTGCTCTGGGATGAACTCAAATGAGGTCTCCGATGAAGAAGACATGACCTACGATCCCCTTCAAGATGTCTCAGTGCTCCAGAGAAAGAGGAAGCCAGAGGACTGGTAGTGCTAGGGAGAAGATGTGCATGAAGGCTAACTGCAGTAACAGAAAGAAGAGGACTAACCCAGAGAATGAGCTCTAGATGTTCACAGCAGGACTAGAGCATTTGCAATAAGCGCTGCTGACAATAGAGATAATTTGAGGCTAAGCAGGCAAAGCTAAGAAAGAAATTCCTGTCACGTATCTCAGTCTGGACCTCTCATCACTTGTTAATATATCAAATTAACCTTGTTACAGTTCAGTTATTGTTCAACACTACTTTAACTTTGCTTGTTTCCTTTAAGAAAATTTACCTGCCTTCTTATGCATATCTGTATATACTCTTAAAACACCAGCATCTTGTATTTTAGACTAGAAGCAATATCTACCTTGAAGCAAGGCATAAACAAAAATGTTTGCATTTTACAGTCTGTTACAACAAAATTTCAAATTGAAATTAATCTTAAAAATCCAAATTCTTTGCTTACTTGGGAATGGGCCAAAGCAGTAAGGTAGAGAAGCATGTTCTTGGCTGCTTTTACGTTGGGAAATAAGATCTGCAGTGTGAGATTTGGCATTGGAAAGTTTTCCCCTTTTTCAATCTATAAAAAAAAAAAAAAGAGATATTTTGATTAGTACTTTCTTTATTTTGTTGGTATTTGTGAGTTTTTCCTTTCCTGTGTTTTTCTTAACTTTGAGTTTTTTTAAACTTTTCTAGAGTTGGTTATAAAAAAACATGGTGTGATGAACCCTTTCTCCCCAAGAACAGCCAGTTGTGAATTAACAAATACATACTTCCGTGGTCCTCGGTCTTGTTATGTTGCTTAGTGCACCTTCGTATCATCTGGGACTTCTATCTAACATAATTTCATTTCAAGTTTTAATAAAGCCTCCCATATTCTTTAACATGGGAGAGGAGCCACTGTACCAGCGGTGGCTCCGGCTGGTTACTTCACAGGTGTGCTTAGGCAACAGCCCTCCTGCTCACCTGTCCCTCTCTCATGTTTTTCCCCAACAAGATCACAGGACATAACTGTAAGCTGCTGCTCCTTCTGAACAAGCCTGCTGTGGCCAGGGATGGAGAAAATACCTAGGTGGAATTGCTGGCAGGGAAATTGATGATCCTGTCTTGAACTGGACAAGCTTAATAAATATTCAAGAACTTGTTTTAACTTCTGTTCTTCTGACTAGTCATGTCTAATAAGCTGCTTGCAGAGGTGAGTTTTGCTTACAGGGTCATAAATGGTATGCTCTGCTGTCCACTGGCTTTTACATTTGGAAAGCAAAGGTTTTGAAAAGAGATCAATAGTGTCTTAAACAGCCAAAAATGCTTCAAGATTCTGAATTTTAACTTTTAGACTAAAAGAAGTAGCTGAGTAAAACACTGTAGGAGGGCTGAAAAAAAGAAAAAACCCTTTGCGATTGCTAATTAGTGAGAGTGAGAACTTTCCCATGGTACCTTTTTTACAGACAGAATTTGATTCAGAGACCTTTATCACTTTTGTTTGGGACAGTTGTTCAGCTTTAGATTTGATGCTGGGAAACAAGGTTGCTCTCAAGATAACTAAATTCAGTCCTATGGCAACTTGAGGCTTGGCTTCTAGTCCATTCAATACCTTTTCTATGTGATTTCAGTTTGCAATATTAACTCCATCAGGAAGGCAACATTCTCAGAGCATGGCATTTGTGTCTTTCAAAACTGACTGGATTTTGGAAATACTTGTTTTAAACTGCAGCAAATGTAGGTCGAGTTCTCATTTACCAGGGCTTGCTTTCTTTACCTTGTTGAGGGAAGCAGCTCTAAGCCCAACCAGAACTACTCCACCGGTGTAGACCACTCTGAGACCCCCTGACTCACTTTATTCCAGGGCAAGCAAGAAAAAGAAATGTGTTAAACAAAATACCCATGTAGAATGTTTAACATATTGCACAGCACCTATTTAAGTAATAGGCTATCACATTAAGTGATTCAAATGAAATTGAAAAAAAAAACAACAAACACCATGAAGCCAGTACTTATATCATATAGTTTTAATTGTTTCTTACCCTATAATGTAGCAAAACTTCATCCCCAATCTGTTCTGTTGTGTTAATAGCAGTAGGGACAGTATCATTTGCTGCAATTATAACATGGTGCTCTTTGAAAACACTGTGGATTAACAAAAACAAACAAACAAACAAAACCATTAAAAAACCTCAATAAGCACACAAACTTCATAAAAACACTGGCAGTTAATAATATAGGTCTTCTCATTATTTCATTAATCCTTCAGGACTAGTCTTGCAATTAAGAGTGCACTGCTACTTCCACTGAAGTTCAACTCGGCCATTTTCCAAGTACTACTAAATTTTTATTATGTACAATTTAAATGTTTTGTTCAGATAAAACTGCAAAATGAGCAAATAATTTTCCCAAAAATAATACAGCAGGGCTTGATTTTGCTCTTCTTATTCTAGATGTGCCATCCCTTACCCTAAGTATTGCTATGTAAAACAGGCAGCCATCTATAAAAGACATAATAAGTAAAAAGAGAACAAAATGCAGAATGTTTTAAATTCAACTTTGTTCCCTATGGGACAAACAAAGGCTGGAATTGAACCATGAAATGCATCCAAAATGAATTTGACTTAATTATTTACACCTGCATACCATACGATGTAGTCTACTGATACTATTTGTAATGTTTTTCAGGGATAGAATTTAACTGAATTTTAGCTATTTCTGAAAACAAAGTGTGCTACAACATCTGCATTAAAGTTTATGTCTGAATTGATAAAAGCAAACCCTGAGAATATAAAATTAAGGCTAATTTTTGAAGCTGGAAATCAAACAACACACCATGTAATATTATAGTGATACAGACTCATGGCCATCAGGAAGCTGGAAGTATTTGCTTCCTTATGTACCTGAAACACCTTTGAATGAATAGGGCAAAGTACAGGCATCAACAAAAACTGTTGTTGTACTTGAAACTGCAGATCGAATTTAAATAGATAAAATGGAGATACAGCAAGATACGGACAATAACTGCTCCATTGTTTTATGTAACTGTGTGGGAAAGGAGGGGTAAGGAACACTGTAAACATGCTCAAGTGACTTGCACGTGGGGTGCTGGAAAACATATATATCACACTAATTGATGTTTAGTCTTCGGTGCTCAACAGGTAGAACACCTGCACTTAGAAAATGTAGGCCTGGGATGGGCTCAGGGGCACCTTATCGAACATGCCTGAGATTCCTGCCCTGCTGTTGAATAAAATCAAACCACAGTGAAAAGCTAGGCTTGCTTGAATCCTTGGAATCCATGTGAGAACAGCAAGTGTGAGCTCTCGCTCTCTCACTCTCTTGCTAACCAGCCTCTCATTAATAAGCACTCCCCCTCTCTTTGTGGTGCCTTCCTCCCCTGCTGGCACATGTCTGCTCAGGTGCTGCTTTGGAAACTCCCCAACCCACGAGGTATCAAGATTAAATTTGTTCTTTGACTTTTATCCGTGGTTTAGTGGTTGTTCCTGTGTCCTGGCTGCATCGGCTCACACAAACTGCTCTTTTCAATCAAGCTGTACTACCTGTTCATAAGCCTAGAAGCTGCCATCCGTAGGTACCGAGCACAGCTGAATAAGATGACCATACTGTACCATCTTTGAACACCTGTTATTTACTGTGCTAGCTAGTGAAAGTACAGAGAAGCATCTGTACTAGCAAATAAAAGTATGAAAAAGAATCAATACCTTACAAATATTAGACCAACTTCATATTTTACTGGAATTGTGACGTGTCCTCTGTTATCACTCAAGGTCTCAGGTGGTTCTTCACTGTCACTAAAACAAAACAACATATACCACTCAGATCAGACTGTGCAGACACAACACTAAGTGGGAAGGGATCTTAAGAAACTGAAAAACCTATATCTCTGGGTATGAAAATACACCACCCATTTCTATTTAATTACTATCTCCTCAAAGTAAATTCAAAACACTCTTTCCAGTAACTAAATAGTTAAGTCCTGCACCAATCCCAGCTCAGACATCCATCTTTGTTAAAATTACAGACTGCAGTTGACTGAATGTAAGTGGAGCAAGGACCACTACTCTCACACTATCCCTGGATTTTGCAGGGACAGCAAACACAGAGGGCAAGTGCAACGCCATCAACTTCTGCAATGCTCTTGGTTTTTGAAGGCCAAACTTCTTTTTTTTTTTTTTTTTTTTTTTTTCCTAAAATGCTAAAATATGCACTGTTTGTTGGAGAGGAATCGTTTTCTGAATTTCCAATATTTTATATTGGAAATTATGACTCATTTTTGACTTTCAGGTTCTAGACACAAACAGCTATTTATTTAGTCCACTTAGTCTTCTGCTGGACCAAGTACATCTGTAAAGCTGCCAGCTCTACAGATTGTTTAACAACAACTGAGTTCAGAAAAGTCATTCTTGTTTTACTATGAAACAGAAAGCTGTAGAGTTTTCTAAGAAAACAAAATATCAGAAGGTAAACAAGTAATGATTGCAACTAACCTTGTTGCATATACATGAACAGTAGCATTTTCCAGGAGATATGATGCGTTGAATTGAAATGATATTTTGAAGGATATCTGTTTAGAGAAATACATTACACATTATAAAAGGAAAAAAAAAAAAAATAAAAGCACTGTATTTAGGTTTGATCTGATGAAAAATGAGTAAATTTTTACTACTTTTATCTATGAAATACATATTCACATTTTAACACCTTTCTGTGAATTAATCACATTTTTTGAATCTGCCCCAACCAAAAAGGAAACCTAATAGTTAACACTTATTAGACAGAAGCCTCAAATTTTCAGAACTGAGAAGCCTCAGTAAACCTTATTATATAGTATATTAGAAACACATAGCTAAATAATTCTTAATAGAAATCAACTAGTCTTGCAAGCATTTTATCAAAACTTCTTTTTTTTTCCTCTAACAAGGAAGGAAAAAATCTTCCAAGCCTGGCAATTACAGCGGAGATAAGCTGTCTATAGAAGGCTCCTGGTATCTCACTTATAGTAAAACAGCTGGAATAGAGAACAGAAATGTTTACAATCTAAATAAATGACTACTAGGTCTCACAAAAATTCCCTACTTATTATAACTGGACAAATCTATTGCAATTTGGCACTACACAAAATTTGGGAATATTGTCACAAAGGTGTCCCTCTGCATATTCTGAACCTTAAGGCTAATTTTATATGATGCAAAAGATTTTGCAACTCAGACTTTTATTCTTCCTTTAATGTGTGCAAATCTTTATTACAAAGTGACGCAGAATAATTTTTCTTTAGATATTTCTTGACATTAAAAAAAAAAAAGTCAGGAAGAGTCTTTAAAAAGGAATGTATTAGGAATGCTTCTCAGTGAATCGGAGATTTATTGATTTCAGAATGCAAAGAAGAGGATGAAATTTCTAAATTTAGGGATCTATAGCTACAGGCAAGCTAACAATTACAGTGCAAAAGGAAAACGTGAAAAGCCCAGTAAAACTGAGAACAGAGCATTGTGGGCACCAGCATTGGGTAGTATGTTTATATGGCTGCAAGCAAGTAACAGCCATAATTCCTACAAGTTCCAATAATTCCAACAGACTTAATTTCTACAAGCCTAAGGCACAAGGCAGAATATGTATACGGGAGACAAAGCAAGGAGATATCTCTCCTACCACCCCTCTGTTATGCATCTGCAACATGGACCTGATATGACAAAGGAACAGGCAAGAAAACTATCAGGAAAGACAGTTGGTTTTATTTGCATGCAATTTGATATTTGGCAATTCAACAATAGAACTGTTCCAAGTGAGGCTTTGTGTATTTTCAAAGGCCTAGTTTTGCTAAAGCTTCCTCCCTGTTCCAGCAGGAAATACAGCTTTATCACTGGAGCTGTTCAAGCTGGAGCTTGTTTTTAAGTGGACTTGCTGGAATGGCCTCTCATTCTCACTGAGCAGAGGTGAAGTCTTGATGCCTGGCTTTGGAAGATCCAGGCTAGCATTTCCTCAAATGACTAAATTTTATATATGAAATAATAAAGCCCTAGGCTCCAACCTGTGGAAAGCCACAGTGTCTAGTGCCTTATCAGTATATCCTAACCAATAGCTCTATACCCGAGGACAGACCCTTTTGACCAAGTGTACCACCTGCCCCCTGACAGTGTCAAGGATAGCAATATGAATCTCACTTCTCCTCAAATATCTCCTCACATACCAAATCTGCCTGCCCAGGGACTGAAGATCTGATGTTTCCCTATCTGACTCAGTGTAGTTCAGGTCGAGGATAGCTTGGGAAACATGAATAGACAGGTTTTGGGGAGAACACAAGGGACAAGAAATTCAGGACTGCTCTGGCCTTAGAAGAGCATGAAGAAAGGAGAACATGCACGCAGGTGGACCTTTTACCTCTTCTGCAGGTTTTAGAAATGGATATCCCACTTTACAGGTGATGTTGTGATTAGATTCACAGCTATCTTTCTGTATATCCTAAAGGAAAAAGAAAGTGAAATAATGACCTTGTGCAAGCTCTTTTTAAGTTTTGACTAAGTATCAAGGTATTATTAAGCATATATACCATTGCCACTTTCATTGTCAAAATATCATAAGAATCAAAGCCTTAGTGGACCTAGAACAAAAATAGGAAGCCACAACTTCTGCAAAACAATTGCCACCTGTGGACATCTACAGCAATTACTAGCCATTATTTCCTCCCACTGAAACTGTTTTGAACACCAGCATTTATATACAAACTGGATATCATGCAAATTAGTCATGGAATCTAGCAGATCAATGTACACAGTTTTTACATGCAATTTTCTAAATGTGTTCCTAACTTCGTAATAAAAAGTGACATTCATTCTCCATAAATTATCGCCACAGGGTCAGCAACAGTGCTATGGATCCCTGATTTCTAATGTGCAACGTCAGGATTGTTGATAGAAGACAAACTTCTCCTAGTGTTTCCCACCTGAACTGAGGTGAATTCACAGCATATCTGCTGAGGTGGGCAGAAAAGCAGCTACACTGGAAATGCTGTCTGAGGTAGGGATGAGGCAGGCACTGATACATGCTGCCCTACCAAGCCAGTGCTTTTTCTATACATATGCAAAAGGAGAATTCTAGATGCTCAGGAGCTCTACTGACAAGTAACTGGGTGTTTCTGGCTCTACAGCTGTACAGATGATTCATGGTGCTGACGTGCATCTATGATGCAGGCACTTACTGCCTAAGTGTTGTTGTGAAACTTGAGTCTGTACTTAACGGAGGCTAGGCAAGAGTTCATGCAGGTCAAAATAAATATGCTCTTTCAGAGGGAGAAGTGAAGATAGCACTCCCAGGGAATCTCTTCCAACCAACAGAGATCATACCAGAGTAATGAAATGCAGGCTTAATAAAAAGGCTTCCTCAGACCTCTCAATCAACATAGGTTGTGACAAATTTGATAATGTGAATAAATCCTACCTCAATGCCAGCAAAAATAATATTTGGAGAATACTGAACCAAAACTCTGGTGTTATAGGCACTGTCTTTTTTGTTCTTCACAGAGAGCTGGATGGTGAACTTATCATTGCGTGACTTTACAATGAACGGAGAAGAGCTGTAAATTAAATAAAGAATGTTTGATGTCTTAACTTTTGAATCTGTTTTTAACATAAAGAGGATTTTCTTTCAATGTCCAGACGATATTGTTTCTGATTTGGAAATTATTCCACAGCATTATTTTAATAGATTACAGAATTTATGATTTACATAGAAATTTTGTACAGATATCAGGTGATACAATAAACCCAGTGTAGTTACCTGTCTCCAGCTATGCTTGCTTTTACATTCAGGACAAGATCTGAAATGCATTTATTTTTGGCTCCGCAATCTTTTGTGAAAGGAATCTGCAACAATAGTATTTTTATTCCCAATTTTATTACATTTATTGTTAAAAATAAATACTTGCATTTTAATTCATTATCTAATTTTATATAAGGTCTTCTATTGGATAATCAAAGAAGTCTTCCCTAATATTGATCAGTTAAACATGTCAATATCCCATAAATTGCCCAGGTGAAACAAGCGTTATCCTCATTCTTTTCTAAGTAATTAATCTAGATTAGAAAAAGAGACAATACTGGAAGTAAGAATGATGCCAAGCACTACCAAAGTAAATGACTAACATTCTGCTGCTCCGTCTATGTAAAAAACGACGATAAAAATGCTTGTACTCTCTCCTATCTTCAGTTAATTCTGGACAGCTTTAAAACCCCCGGCTAGTTCCCAAGCACATCGAATTAAGCTTTTCACTCCCGAAGACTCATTTAGAGGAAACATCTCCTGGACAGGCTCAGTGACCCTCCCCCTTTAGCCAATTTGTGGACAATACTTTCAGCTCTTGTGTGGGCTATGAATTTTACCTTCAATACCTTGGTTAGTAATATGGAATCTTGCTGACTTACATATTCAGATATTGAATTTGGCAGGTTGCTATCAAGCACAGGTCCACTCTCTGGATCAGAAAAATTGAACTCCAGCAAAACCTTTACAGAGTCCTGAAAGTCAGGTTTATCCTAGAACGTAAAGAAAACAAAATTGCTGTGATGGACATTCACTTTAATATCTAAGGATGTTAAAAAACCCAAACAATGCTGAGGTAAAATATTTTCCAGTCACACTGCCGCCATCCTTGCTGGAGCAGCATTTGAACGCTTGCAATTGACGATAATGCATTTAGTGTGCAAGCTAATCCTTATAAATATTTACTAATGTCTTTGTGTATCTCATGTCATCATAAAAATATGACATAGTCTGAGCATATCCAACACAATTTAATTTAAGGATGTCTTAGAACAGTCAGCTCATAGATTTTCTCCTCTTAGTTGTGCTGGAAGGATCAGTAAGACGAACACATCACCTTGTGTGAAGTCAAACTGAGGCCTGCTGTTGGGAGAGGTATTGCATATTCAAGTAAATTCCAAGCATCTTTTATCATTAGTTTTGAATTATAGTACAACTGTGAAGTCACTAAACATTTTAAATGTGAGTAGCTTATAATACACAGCCCCATTCACTCTGAGCATTAGTTACAATTTGGGCAATTTCATAACCACAGTTGCTAATTACATTTCTATTTTGCAGTGAAAAAGTATTCTCTATCCCAAACTGATTTGTGAGGGCTTTTACTATATTCTAGTAGAAGGAATTGCACTAATATGGAAGCTGGACTTCCAGTTCACATGCTCCTGGTGAGTTTTGAATGCACTACACTAATAACCACGATAGCTGCTTGGTTCCTCTGAGTGTGTTATGCTCTTTCTTAAGACAGATACAAACAAAGAGACAAAGGTAAATAGACTGTGTTACATGTAAGTAAATAGTTTACATCTATATACATATACAGATCTATAAATCTTAAGTAGCAAACAAATTTTATGTACAGTTCTTAGGATTAATTCTGGAGGCAGAGTCCGTTGTCCGTTAATTTACAATTAATGGAATACATTTGGGTTCTTACAATGTCAACATGAGAAAAACACTCTAAATGATTTACTTGCCAACATGTAGAAGTTGTGTTTAATACATTCTGACCCTTTGATAGTTATATTTTTTTGCATTTTTCTCTCATGGCTTTCTGTGAACAAGCTTCGAGATATTTGTCTCTGTGCATCAAGAGTAATCCAGTACTGCAGATCTGCAAAAGAAGTTGAGATCAATATTATGAACCAATTTGCCTCTACACATTCTTTTTTTTTTCCCAAAGTATCTTGAATGCACTTTGAATAGTGAATTCAGAAGAGTCATATTCAATTTTCGGAGAAATAAATGAAAGCAAGCACAGTAGTTTTACAGTGTAAAGATTCCATATGTAAGTGTTTATCTACTTACTGGATTCAAATGTATCTTCCTTTGACTTTAGTCTGGTCTTAAAACAAATTGTGGCATTTATGCATATTGTTTTTCTTTTATTTATCTGACAATTTTGTTGTTGAATATTGATGCTTTTGGGTGCAAATTGCATGGAAACATTTACTTCCGCCACATCACGAGACCTCAACAAAAACACAGAGACAAAGTGCCTTGAAAATAATAGCAGCAACTTCTTTTGAACTTAAGAATGAACTTATAAAATGTACAACATTCTATATTAAAATACACATATGTGATGGTCTAGACAAATAATTAACTATATGCTCTACATGTAGTACCAGTAAATAAAAAAATTAAAAGAAAATGGTCACAGGGTTTCTCCACAGTGCTCTACTTGTTTCAGAAATATTTTCAAAAGCTTTTAAGCAACTCTATATAGCCAGTCCCATTTTAAAAGAGACTGAAGGCCCAAACTCATTTGCGAGGATATCCACAGATGAACATGAGCTGGAGGGCAGTATGCCGTCTCTTAGGCTATGGGTAGATAAACAGGCTGAGATTCACTACCACTTTGCTCCCCCTTAACTCCCCTTTGCCCCTGCCCCTGTAATTCATTCCTGCCTTTCCCTTTGCTCTGTCTCAGTTCCCTTTTGGTCTTGAGACAGATTATGCCAGTGTATTGAATCAGAAGATTTAGCTGGCAAAGTGGCTTTCTTCAGATTTCTGATCTAAACAATGCAGAGAAGGGGCATCTCATTACATGGGCACACAGAGCTTTTAGAAAGACAAACTGCCAGATGAAGGTGAGGAGAAGCTGGCAGCTTGAGGACAGTAGCAGGACCTGACAAACTTGATCAGTTAGCAGCTGAGTTAGGTTGAACAGCAGGACAGGGAGAGCAAGAACTTAGCAATAGCTGTCCTTTAGAAATGAGGGATCACATGTTACCTTGTTTATTTCTCCTATCTGTATTTTTCTGTTCACCCTTAAAAAATATATTCTCATTATGCCATCTGAATTATGCTCTTTTGTAAAGAAAATGAATTCACTGTTAACCAGAAAGTTTAGTTAAATTTTTCAAAGATTTTCTGTAGGGAGTCAAGCTACAGTTTTCTTATTAGGAAGTCAAATGAGTTTTCTTAGTGAGCCCTTTACATTTGAACCTGTCCTTCATATCGCTCATAAGACAATATGCAAAACAATGTGAAAAAATTAGAACACTTAGTTTTTCTTTTTTATCTTATTTAGTACCACAAGTGGAATTAGTTTCTATTTCGAATGTAGTCTATGAGGACAAGGCCTTCATACTAGGCTAAAAAGACTTCTAAAATATTCCTGTATTTATTACTGTTACTCAGTAAGTTTTACTTTTTTTTTCCTCCAGAGAGACATGAAAACATGAAGATTCACGGCCAGTGTCAAAGCATGAGATGAAGCCAGTATCCTCACTGCAGTCCAAACAGCAGGGCATGCAGGTTACATCCGTAGCCTGAGACAAATGACCATTTTCTGGCCTAACAGCTGCTGTGAGTAACCGTACCAGAAGAGGGCAGCCCCGCCAAGGCCTCCAATGGTGACATCAATCAGCCCGTCATCGTTTAAATCCATTTCTCCATGCACAGACTGGCCAAAAAATTTCACTTTTTCCCCATCTCCACCCGATGCAATACGCTGTGGAAAGCATTAATAAGTTTATGCAGTGCATATTGAAGGATTTTGTAAGAACATTCAAGGCACGGTTGTTGGCAGTCAGATGGGTTTTAGACTTTTAAAATACATTAAATATTCATTACAATACTACTAAAACAGTTGCTATGGTGATGAACACAATATAAAGTTTCAGAATTGAAAAATATCTACTTTTCTGGCTGAATTGAACATTTCAGAAGGTTTCTAATAAAAAACATGCAAACATATTTTCTAACAGTAATAGAGTAAAATTTGTTTAAATCAGTATGAGTTTAAAAGTACAGAACATTTTGAAAAAGAAGCTGTCATGACAGGTCAAATCACAGTTTGATATAATGTTGGGAAAACATTGGGAAACAGGATTTCATCTACATAGTCCTACAGTGGTTGCCAGTTTGCAAAGTTATTCTTCATACCTGTGAATACTTTTTACTTATTGTGTTGCCATGGCCATGATAAATATAAACAGCTCCCCGATGATCATCCTCTAAGGGAGAGCCTATTACAATGTCATTGTATCCATCGAGGTTGAGATCCTTCACTGCAGCAATCGCAGTCCCGAAGCGTGCACCACAAGGCTCATTCTTAAGAACCTTGCAGGTGTCCTGTTTTAATGGCGAACAGCACGTTTGCTTTATGGGTTCGAGACTCATCTGATATTCAAACTTCGTCTGTGAAAGAACAGATTTAGAATTTGTGTATTTCCATCAACATTTTATCAATGCAGGCTTTTAAGAGTTCCTGTCCAGAAGACAAACTGAAGAACTAAATGAAAAAATTATATCCTATTCCTAGTGATTGAATGCACCGTAGAAACTGTGATTCTGTAAGTACAGTTCAAATGTTCTTTCTGAGAATCAAGTTAAGAAAGACATTCTTGCTCCCTCTCTTTCTGCATCTAGATGCTTCTGTGTATTTCTTGAAGTTAGAGGTTCACAGGAGAGCATAGTATCATAACAATATTTGAATGTTGTTTTAAGTAAACCACTTCATTCTTCAGATAAAGAGTTTTTCTAAAAGCATTTTCTTAATCTGATATGTAAACTGATCTTAATCTGATAAATTTCTGATGAAACACAGATGGCAATACTGTTTTTCCAAAACAAAAGACAGCATTTCTCTTACATAGCCTGCTTTCTGTCCTCAGTAGACATATACTCCATGGCCTAAGATACGTATTTTTCTCATCCAGTGTGCATTCTAGACCAAACAGACACACAGAGTGTCCTATGTAACCAATCTTTCCAAGAGATTTGTCCTATGAGTTCTGTGTTAGAGTTTAGCAGCAGCAAGAAGTAGCTGCATGTCCTTTATTTGGAGGTGGATATAAGAAAGCACAGGAAAAACAAATTTCAGGCCCTCACATTACTAGAGGACGTGGAATTCTTGTTTTCTTGCCAACTGTATTCACCAGCAATTTGTTGTTAGCAACATGCATGTAGAAACTGTAAGAGTTCCTTGTCAAATAGATGCAGTCTCTTCAGGTTGGTTTCTTGTAATAGTATTTTAGGAGACAATCATTGCTAGGACATACTTTGATAACTACTATAGTGATACAGTATGCTACTGGACTAAAAGGAAAAAAAAAAAGAGAGAGAGAGTATGCATAGACGTTGGAAAGAGAGACTTATCAAATTAAGAAGCTGAGGTGTAGCTGGTATATTCCGCATTCTAGTTGTGACATCTTTAAAAGCTGTTGGATGTATGGGATTTAGCTCTCGGTTGATAAGCAAGTCACAAGCATAATGGAGTACACATTCTTAGAACGGATGAGCCCTACTGTTCCCTAAGCCATGAAAGCAAACACAAAATATGATAGAAAATTAATCCTATAAATTTTCATCTATGCCATATTGCAGCTTACAGGATATAATGCTTAGCTATATAATACACTCAGTTAGAAAAATAGTGAGAAAACAAAAATTTGAGAGAAAAGTTTTAAAAATAATCTGCATTATACTCTTAACTGTCAAAATCATGTTTATCTATTTTCAACAGGTCACCTTCCCCAGCTTAATTTATCATATTTCTTTGAAGTAAGGATGTGAAGACAGTACAGAAGCATTTTATGTTCCTGGTCAATAAACAGCATCCTACCTTGTTCAGACCATAAACATACACCTTCCCTTGCTCCTCCTTCTCAGTCCCCATATATGTAGGAGCTCCAACAAGAAGAAGGTCTGTAAATGAGTCCCTATCGATGTCGATTGTGGTAATAACACCGCCAAAGTATGACCCAATCTGTAGGAAAATATAAGGTATAAATCAGAGACAAAATCAGCAACATCACACAACATTCTTATTCAGCAATGTCCAATGTTGTAATGGTTACATTATGCAGAAATTCTCTTTGCTACCTAGATATTTTTGGTCTGTTTCTCTTTGAAGCTTGTTTACTATTTTAGGGTTTGTTGTTAGATTTTTTTTATTTAATAATGTTCCATTCAACTTTCAACTCTTCTGAGTTCAAAAAGTACAAAGAGTGCCTTCCACCTGCTAAGGGGAGTAGGATGTGTAAGACAGCATTTGAATAGAAGTGTCTTGGGCAAGCTAGTTTTCTCTTCACTCCCAATAATAACATGTAGAAGGAGTAAACTCAATGGTCTTAGGCTTGCTGGGGAGAAGGATAGAATGGAGGATAAAAGCTCTGAGACAACACAGTGCAGGCAGTATCCAAAATTCCTAAATTGACCCTAAATCCAGAGGAATAAGATCTACACAAAGAGCTAGATACATTCATAGACCGGATGCAAGGTGTTGGATTTATCTGATTGCATTCACTGCACAGCTATGGTTGACACCCTGCAGTTCCCTTACACTCAACACGAGAAGCAGTCTGCCTCTTCTACTGCCAGATGCACATCATCTCACAGAAGATGCTTCATACAGGCCAGATCTCTTAAGCCTTAAAAATGCCTGTTTTCCTTCATCGATTCTAAAAGGACTGATTGATTAGCTGAATTGCAGACATCAGCTACAGGTAAAAATTAGATAGCCATTAGGTAACCTGAATTCTCCTGAAAGAAGTTGGCTCTGCGGCCTGGGGAGACCCAAGAAGGCAGGTCTTTCAACACTCATGTGCATAATATTATATTACCATCTTTAATTATATGATTACATGTTTTTTTTTTTTTTTTTTTACCTGCAGGAGCAGCCTTCAGAGAGCTGCTACTCAATATAACAAGCAGCTATTTAATGTTTCATACTAACCCAGCTGACACTTTCCCACAGAACCCTGCTTGTCACACACATTTCCTGCCAGAGATGTAATCCTTCCACTCAGCTGAGAAAATTGCAAATACAGAGATGGCTACAACCACTTTGACACCGGTGAAGGTTTAACTTTAATTTTAACAAAATTTTTAAGGCTCTCTGACTACCGCAGAGTCCGCTTTCCATGACTTACTACGCCAGAGCATCCACCTAACCTTTCCTTCTGATCTTTCAGTTGAAATCTTTATTGCTATTTCTCATGCCATATTCCTCTCGTATGTTAATAATGAATGCATACTTACTTGTTCGCCATTTAACCTCTGAAGTACTCGTACCTCTCTTCCTTCCATTTTATAAATGATAACTTGGCCAGTGTGATTGTATCGTGGCTGTCCTGCTATGTAGAGTACACCCCCAGGCGTTGATGCTGAATTCACAGTATATCCTAGGAAGCAGAAAAGAAGTAAAGATGCAGTACACTCATAATGTATCAGAAATCCTGGCTGAGATTCAGACCTTTTCAAGGCTTATTCTACACCTTGATGTTTAGCCCTGCTTATGCTAGAGAATAATAGCACAATTAACTAAAAGGGCAGGATGTATATTTGCCTACAGTCTTAGAGTCATGAGCACCACTGTGCTGTTAAACTTGTTCACAGGCTGGTGAGTCATGTTTATTTTGCCATTCTTACACACTGATGAAATAACTCATGAATAGCCGGTGGAAAAGCTACTTCCAAAGAACAGTCATCGCTGGCTTACTGTTAAACTGATGGAGTCTTCCAAATGTCATTCAAGGGTCATTTTGAACATTGCTCTGTTTAATATTAAGAACATTTATCAACTTGCATGAAGGAAGATGTAAAAAATTTGCAAATCGGTCTAAACTGTAGCAGGGCAGCAAGTATTATAGAAGATGGGACCAAAATTTAAAATTACTTCATCAAATTTGAGATTAAAAAAAAGGATTTGGCAAAGCAGACAAATTGTGTACTAAGGGAAAAAAAGAAATTAGTCTAGTGATGACTCTTTGTCAGTGAATTGTGGCTTAAATGAGATATCAGAGAAAGCCTAACCATAAGGTATAGAAAGCAAGACTTAGAGGAAAGAGATGCTTTTGGGTAGAAAAGGATGAGAGGAAAACAATAGCTTGCCAATATGCAAAACATTATTATAAAAAAATAGTGGTAAACTGTTGCTCTTGTCCATTAAATCAGAAATCAGCTTAATTTTAAGCTGAAGTTTATAAAAGGCTGAATATTGCATAAAACGTAACTATCAAAGTATAGAAAAACTTGCTAAGAATACTACAAGAATCTGTGAAATCTTTTCTGAACAGATTAGACTTCTCTATTGGCAAAAGTAGATATACCTAGGTCTGTAACAGTTTGGCCTAGATTTTTGATTGTAGAAGTAGTAATTTATTTTTTTTAAAAAAGATCAAGAAAATCATGCAGTAGACGTGTCCATACATTATAAATTTTCCCAGACCCCTGGAATATAAGATAATATTCTGTAAGATACTCTTTGTGAATGAGACTTGAGAGAAGTCTTGTAGCATTTGTTAAAAATTGTTATGAGATGGGCTATTTCTCTTACCTAGATAGGCTGCAAGGGGTTCATTTTTTTCTGAAAGCCTGTCACGAAAAGTGTCATTAGTTGGCATTGAAATACCACTGTCTTTCACCATGAGCACTGTGCCATTCCAATCATATGCTCCAACTGCTCCAAGCATGATCCAATCCTTACACAGAGAAAAACAAAAAGCATGCTCTCTGTGTGAACAATCTTTAGACATTCATTAATCACAATGCTCACATTAGGTTAATGCTTCCTGTAGACTTACATACTTAGCCCTCCTTTTCCTATTATGGTATAGACCCTACAATCATACGATGACTTGCAGTTTTTGTTAAAAATGCACCCAACTTAAAAACAAAACAAAACAAAACAAAACAAAACAAAACAAAACAAAACAAGTCCAGGCCATTCAGGAAAAGAGGAAAAGCAGCAGAATGGAACACAGCTCCTACAACTTCATCCTACCATTCCAGGCCAAACTGAAAGAAAAGGGATTTAGCAATGCTAATCGGAGAACACAATTGTTAAATGCATTTCACAGACAAACCTTCAGATACTCGAACCTTTCTTTGTTGTATCTGTGAGTTTTGTATATTGTGCAAGAGCATTTGGTCAATGAGAAACTGCTTGCTGACTTTTTTTGCCTAAAGGCATGAATTTAGCTTTCTAGATTAGACAAACACCATCAATCCTGAGTCTGTCAATGCATCAAGGACTGAAGACTCACTTCTGAACTGAGGTTCTGAAGAAGTGAGGTCAGTTTTTCATGAACTTCAAAAATATGCTCAACCAAATGGATAATCTTAAAAATAATCCTCGTGCTCCTTACGAGAATAATATTTGGTTGTAAAGTATGATATATCATCTGAAGCATCATGTGTAACATAGTGCAGAGAGTAAAAATGAAAGGACAGAACTTCTGCAATAAAGTGTTTACGTTAAATTATGTTGAAGATCTTTTATTCTCTTTTTTAACAGTCATATGCTGAGCTGTATAAAAAGCCATGTTGAAGGCTTTCCCATATATGTCAGTTTGTCTTGGTTAGCTTGGTGTTTGTTCAGTTCAGTTATTGCTCTTTTCCACCTTCACTACTGTTTTGTATCTTTAAAACTTTCTTATCTTTAAAACTTAACTCTTCCCAGTTTTTTTTGTTCTCATGTTAAATCTTAATTTCATTTATATACATTGAGCATATAATCACAATCATAGTTTTTGATTTTCCAAGAATAAATAAAATACATAGGGAATGTTTTTCTGCTAATACAAGTTCCAGGAATTTTTGCATCCCAGCTTAATAAATATTTACCCCCTGAGAACTGAGGTATTCAATGTGTTAACAGAACTAAGAATATGTTGTATTAATAATAATTAAGTTCACCTCCATAACAGAAACATCCTCTTTATAAATCTTCTGTCTCAATTTCATGAAAACAATGCAATATCAATTTATACATTAATATTTAAAGAGAAGAGTTTTATATTTCATAGAATCATAGAATGGTTTGGGTTGGAAGAGACTTTGAAAGATCATCTAGTCCAATGCCCCTGCCGTGAGCAGGGACATCTCACAATAGATCAGGCTGCTGAAAGTCCAGGGAGGCGCATGTGCCACTCCTTTGGGCAACCTGTTCCAGTGTCTCACCATCCTCACTGCAAAACTCTTCCTTATATCCAGTATAAATCTACTCTCTCTAAGTTTAAAACAGTTGCATCTTGGCCTGTCACTACAGGCCCTGGTAGAAAAGTCTTTCTCTGTCTTTCTTAATATATTATAGACCATTTTCCTGATAGAAAATATTTTGGGAGCATTAAATTTAGAGTAAGAGTGAAGAAGGCAGTTATTCTCTTAAGCTTTCATTTAATTATTCTTTACATACATGAAGTTCAACAAGGCCAAGTGCAAGGTCCTGCATGTGGGTTGGAGCAATCCCAAGCACAAACACAGGCTGGGAGGAGAATGGATTGA
This sequence comes from Nycticryphes semicollaris, assembly GCA_013400055.1. Taxonomy (NCBI): domain Eukaryota; kingdom Metazoa; phylum Chordata; class Aves; order Charadriiformes; family Rostratulidae; genus Nycticryphes; species Nycticryphes semicollaris. The sequence continues at coordinate 117,185 of VXBJ01001908.1, forward strand.
GAGCAGCCTTGAGGAAAAGGACTTGGGGTTATTGGCTCAACACGAGCTGGCAATGTGCGCTTGCAGCCTAGAAGGCCACATCAAAAGAAGCACAGTCAGTAGGTCAAGGGAGGTGATTCTACCCCTCTACTCCACTCTCATGAGACCTCTCCTATGAAGACAGGCTGGGAGAGTTGAGATTGTTCAGCCTGGAGAAAAGAAGGCTTCAGGGAGACCTTATTGAACCCTTCCAGTACCTAAAGGGAGCCTACAGCAAAGATGGGGAGGGACTCTTTGTCAGGGAGTGATAGGACAAGGGGTAACAGTTTTAAACTGAAACAGGGGAGATTTGGATTAGATTTTAGGAAGAAATGCTCTGCTGTGAGGGTGGTGACACATTGGAACAAGTTGCCCAGAGAAGTTGTGGATCCCCCATCCTTGGAAGTGTTCAAGGCCAGGCTGGATGGAGCTTTGAGTAACCTGGTCTAGTGGTAGGTGTCCCTGTCCATGGAAGAGGGTTTGGAACTAAATGATCTTTAAGATCCCTTCCATCTTATTCTATGATACTGTGATTATTTGATTCTACATTTGCCAAGAAAAAAACCCAAACAAACAAACCAAAACCCAAACAATTTTGGCAACTCCAAAATTTCCAACAGCAACAGAGACTGCAAAGATTTTTCAAATACTCATTCCAAATTCATGCCATGAACAATGAAAATCTGCTTTGTAAAAGACCTTCTGTTTTCAGTCTGCTTACCTGAGAATAGTGAGCACTGAAACCAGCTTGAGACATTTCCATTTCAAAGGAGGCTGCCTGCTGGTCTGTTGTTGCTGTTAAACAGAAAAAAAAAATTAAGTTTCAAAAATAAATTAGTTTCAACCTGAAAAAAGAGTCAGAATAGTGTAATTAAAATGTTCATATGACAGCAAAGGATAGCATAATTAGCTAGACTATTCAGTGAATATAGTTTGCCATAGATTTTTATAATAAATACAGAAATTAAGATCTGTTATAAATGCTACCATTAAGTATGAGAGTTTCCATTTTAAGATCATGTCTCGGAACTTGTCCAAGAAATATTTCTGGGATAAAACTGACCAGATTTGACCTCAGTCTGGTGGTAAATATGTTTGGAATGTTTTATTAATATGGCTAAGCCATTTTCCACTTGAACTAAGTGAACAATAAAACACCATCTATGCAACCCTTGCCGTGTATTCAAGCAACTAAAAATTCATAGGCAGCTGGTAGAACTTTAAATGAAAACCACTTGATGTTTGTATGAACCTTTGTCAAAAACAACATAGGAAAATCTCAGCTGTCTAAAATTCAAAAGCCTCAGGGAAGGGCTTGTGAACTGTATGTAATTCTGCACAGAAAGCTACATGGAAATCTTCCTGTTTCTCTTCAGTGACTTTGAATAAAAAAGGTATCAGGTGATTTAGTACTACTTCCACTACCTTGTCAAGTTGTCATATGCTAGCTATTAAACTCTGATGGGCTGCTTTGCTCAAAGGTACATTTGAAATATCATCAGGAAATTGAAAGGTCTGCCTCTTCCGCTACATAAATGCAGTACTCAAGGACCACCAATATTTCACCACCTGAAGCACCACAAGTAGGTAACTATACTCTCTGTATCGATTACTCCTTGAGAGCAAGATACAGTAGTGGCCAATAGAGGGGAACTATGAAATTTACTCTGATATTTGTCCAGGAAGAATTCACAATTTGCTACCAGCTGAGTACTGAGGCAAGTCTGCAACTGTGTGAATCAAACTGAGGCATAGCAAGCCATGGCTGCATGAATTTCAGGCATTTTGACTATTAAATCATACTGAAATTTGACCACAGAGGTTGATCCTGGGGACATGATGTCTTTGCTGATTGTTGGGATTTATAGGCAGCCATGGGAAGGAGACATGATCAATGCTTGACACAAATATAGGCCATCATATTTCATAAGATGTAGCTACTTTGCTAAGTCTGAAAAAGTCCTGTCTAAGCATAAAACTCCTAAGTTGCACATTTGCTGATAAACAATATTTTCATGCAGTAAAGGATGCTCCTTAATGAGCTGAGAAAGATGGGACTCTCACAGTCTGAGGCAGAGGACAATGCTGGTACTGTTGGTGTGTGCAACTCTGAATGCTGCTTAGATAATGGCCCCCAGTTCAACTTTCCATTGAGTTTCAAACTGCCAAGCATCTTACAAAGGGTATTTTGTGAAAAAACATTTGTGCCTGCCTACGGGTTGGACAAAACATAAAATTGCTGTTAAAGCCAGAAGTCCATGCCATGAGACACAGAGGCATATAAAAAAAGATTATGTGTAAAAATCCACTGGCTGTCAAGTATGGGTTTCTGTTGGATTTGGTTTTTCAATTCTACCTAAATTTTCCTTTGCATTATTTTAAAGGCCAAAACCAAAAACAAAGCAAGAAATCCAACAAAAAAAAAAAAATAATGAAATCAAGTGTATTACTATAGCAGCAAGAGGATATTTCAATTGGGAATTTAAACAGATTCAAGATATAGAATTCCAAGAATATTTGTTACTGCACTTTTTGCAGAAAATTAAAGGTGAATTCAAGGAGTACCTCAGAACTTGTTGATACTTAAAGAGGTACAATAGGCTTCAAGTACCAAAATACTGAAGGATATGATGATGAGGATTAGTCATCTCAAGAGCTGACTATCATATAAACACATAACATTTACACAATTTAATCATACAGTTAGTTTCACCACCAACACAACTATAGGTTTTTGTATATTTTATTAAGCTAAAAAAACTTTCTACTGTTCAAATATTTTGGATTAGAGGAATGAATTACCAGTTAATTGAGTGGTTATCAGGAAGTTCAATTTACTCCACTGTTTGCAGGCTGGGCTTTCATGTAGCAGGCAGGCACTATATGATGGCTACTGTTTGCTAAATGGGACAAGGTGGAGTGTGAATAAGTGAGACCATCTCTTTGTGCGGCACCTGGTTGTCCAAAGGATTGATCTCTGGCATGAAATCTGGATTTTGAGTACGCAGATGTCCAGAAACTCAGTCATTCTTCCTCTCATGTCATAACTAGCAGTTGGTTAACTTTTTTTCTCTATATTGATTATATTTAATGTGTGTAACTAACAAATTTTGTTCATCTCTCAAAAGACAATGATTTTTCTCAATTTTATAGAAGTACAAAGCAAAAAATAGTTTTCAATTTCTGTCGGAACTGCTATTTTTCCATGAAAGTGCATTCCCCATAATAAACAAAGACTTAACAAAAGAGCAACCTATTCAACGAACTTTGAAGTACTCAGTAAGCTTTAAACTTTGAGCTTTGGAGAGCTTAAATTCTCCTCAAACTAATTTGTTTCAGAAGTGAGGAAAGAAAATCTTCCAGCATGTAAGAAGATAAGAATAGAAACTGGAAAAAAATATGTAGTGATAATCAGCTGAAAACAGTAAACAGTCAGTAAAACTAAAAAAAATAAAAAAATAAAAAATATGTCTGACAAAGATAGCTCCAACTTAAAAAAACGTTTAAAATACTCTCTTACATTTGTACTATTTCTTGACATTCAAGTAAACATTGCCCTTTGTTCCAGCTGTAAACTGCTACTTCTAGCTACTTGGAAAGCTGAGATGTTGAAAAAAAGTAAGTCCAAATAGATGGATGTTCTCTTTGTATGACACAAATCCCTTCAGAGTTCTCCAGTATAATTTATAACTATTAAACTTAGCCTTCTGTTACCAGTAACATGCTTGAAACAGAGATTTGGACAGCATTGCCTAATTTGGATGGAGAATGTAAGCAGACATTATGAGAGAATGACATTCTGTCCTAAAATCTGAGCATTGTGAACATTTCTAAAGGAAAAATACGTCTTGTCAACTGTATACAGCAAGTCCATGTTAACTTGTATAGCAAATATGCTTCATTAATATGTAGCCAAAAAAATAAACTAAAGGTATAAGGCAGGTGAGCCCATGATCATCAGGTAATCAGGACATGGTATGGCAATGCCTTTTACATAAGGGAAGGCAACCTAATGTTTACCCTAGTCAGAACAGGAATGATTACTTACCCTTTTAGTCTATTGTCTCCATAGGCCATTCACACATCTGAATATATTTCACATCATTATCTATGGTTTTGATGTCTATTGTTAAATATTTTTATGACCAGTATGAAAAAATACCCAAGTAATATATTTTATGCAGCAGAATACATAGCAAAGCAAGATAAAAGCAGATGGTCTTCTAGTTGCTTCAGTTGTAATGCAGTCATGAAGTAAAATTTTAAATAATGTCATACCTTCCAGGGCAAATATTCTCTCTCCAAGTGCTTCGACAATAGTTACAAGAGCTAATTCATCTGAGACATTGAAGAAATGCTTTTCAGTAGGCTTACTTGCAATTGATTTTATTTCCTCTACAAATTTCTCCGTACTTAAATTTCCTCTACTGTAGCTGCCAAGAATCTAAAGAGAATTAAGGAAAAAAAAAAGGAAGTCAAGGATACATTACATAACATGTTTCAAAAGACAACTTTGAGGCAGGTTTTCACAGAATATTGGGAGACAATACCTAACCTTAATTTGGACTGTTAAATTCTCCCTCAAATTGATTTGAAAACATTCTTTTCCAATGAGAACAGAACTATATGCGGTCTTAGTTGTTTTTCTGAAAATATCAACAATAGAAACAAAGCAACTGCATGGTGTAATGTCTGTTATCCTCAACTGTCCTTTTCCCCCTTCTTCACAAAACTCTAATGATTTATTCTATGATTCTATAATTTGTTGAAATAGGTCCTTATTTGTGAAAAAAATAATGCAGTAACACCCAAACCAGAATACTCAATTGTACTAGTTTATGCATAGGTACCACCAGTTCTCCTCGTAAAACATTATATGAGCAATTAATAACAAGTTAATTAGGCACAGAATATTTTTTTACGTGTTGTAACAGTAACACTAGCATTCAGTGTTAACAGTGTTAACATGTATAAGACTTTAGATTTGGTTTGCAGTTTTAACACCACTGCTGTAAAAATTCAGGATGTCTCAGAATGAAATGACTCACTTCTCCAATTCTCAGAAGTGTTGACAAGTATTTTTCATAGAAAATAGTATTCTATACACTTAACTTGCTTTGAGAGGGAAAACTTTTAAGTAACAAACTCCCATGTTCAAGCATTCCTCCATATTGGAGCAATTAGAATTTGGTTCTAGAGAGGGATTTTATTTCTAAAAATTATTGCATCTCCAAGGGTGACTTTTTATTTAATGATCTTTAGTTTTATGAAGGAAAACACAGAAAAATTGTGTGCTGCCAGATTCAACTTTGGTTTTATGCTTTTCTTTAAACTAAAGGTAACATCTTTCTTGAAGTTGTACGGTTACAAACCACACCATTGTCCCAAAACAAAGTTAGGAACAGAAAAGCAACAATCAAATACATGTCCAAAATCAATGAGAGAAAACAGATGATTTGAGTATAAAATATACATATACTGTGAAGAGTTCACACCTAATCTATTAATGTTTCCATATTTCTCAATATATGTTAACCTCCATTGTGCTCATCCTCTCATTCAGCTACTACATTTGCTTAACATGAAAATGAAAACTTTAGAACATCAGTAAAAAAAAATGCAGTAATAAACTTGGTTTTTCTTGACAGTTTACATTTGCTTTTGATTTTATTTTTTTTTTAAAGTAGGTAGTGTGTCCATAGAAACTGCTCAGAAGATTTGAATTAATCCACTCTGTTCAATATTGCTCTTCACAAAGAGAATTTAATGTTATACTGCCCTCAAACTCCTTCTCCTTATTCTGCACATACACATACATCTGTCATCACCAAGAAGACAGATAGATTGCTTTTTCTTATGTGCTGTAAAATCAGCACAAATCAGAGAGAAAATTTTTAAGGGTTTTTCAGCTTCTTTCTTTTTTTCATCTCTGAAATTATTGTATTCCCATAAAGATTCTGTGAAAGGAACTTTTTAAACAGAAATTACAATTGGAAGATGAAACATGCTTTTAAGAATCTGCATTTTCCCATTAAATACCACTTACAGCAATAGCAAATCTTTGAATGTTTTCATCTTCACAATTATCAATCACTTCTTTTAATCTGTAGTTGTCATGTGATTCCCCATCAGTCACAATAACCATTACTTTTTGTACTCCTCTTCGTGCGCCATGAGCCTCAGTAAAAGCCTCTTTCCTGAAGGGAGCGTTTGGAGAAAGACTATGAATGTTACCAGTTAGCACATGCATCATATTTGCATAGTCAACCATAAACTGAAAGACTTTTTATTAACTAAGAAACAAGACAAGCAGATTAATATTAACCATGATCAAATACAAACAACAACAATCGGAACTCACATGACAGTTCACAGCCAAAGAATTTCACAGGCATTTATTCATTATCCATTCATTTGAGAGCAACAGCAGAAAATACAAAGCTGGACAGTGAAGAATCTTTCCCCTCCCTAAGTAAACTTCTGGCACCTGAGAACAGCTACTGAGGGCTTAAAGAAACCCAACCAACGCTCTGCTATTCTGAAACCCACATACAAAACCCCATCCCATTTCCACCCTACAGCAACACTTCAAGTGGCCAAAGCATTTACTCAGCTACCTGCACACCTCTGCACATCTGCAGCAAAAGCAGGTGTTGGGGATGTGGCAGAGGTAGGCTGCAAGTGAGTGGAGGCTGGTGGAGGTGACTGGTTTAATTCTACAGCCACAGATGGGCAAACGGGCACTGAGGTATTGGGCAGCTGCTTACCCAGACTCTGGAGGGGACTAGAAAAGATGAGGCTGGATTAGGGCTTTGCAGAAAAATGAAGGAAGCAGAGCTTCCCCTTTTTAGAATAATACTGCAGAACTTTAAGCCTGGCCACACGAGTGAAACCTGAAACCTACTGCTGACAATGGCCAAAAGTGGGTGGATAGGAAGATGCAGGAATAGAGGAAGCTTTTGCTGATAGCTACTGTGTTTACAGGCCTGCAATGGTTTGTGGTACACCGAGACTTTCTAACCCATGTGCAGTTTCTGAGTATATGGCAATTTTCAACTGGCTTCACTTCCATGAACTTACTCAGACTCCCTCAACTTCTACTTCTATCTAAGGAAAACGTTACTGGTGAATATGTAAGAATATACTGGATTTTAGACATTGTATCAACAAAACCTTAATCAGATAATAAAATAATCAGAAAAATGCTGTATATTTCACTAACTGGTTGTTTGGAAAAGGGGAATGTAATCTTTTACAGTATACAGTCATACTAAAATGTCAGATGTCAGCCACAACATATTTTTAATTTATAGAACTAGAAGCATCACTGTATCTGTTTATGTTTGTTTCTACCAGATGCAGGACAACATTTTGTGAACGTACCTTGCTGTATCTATTCCCAGTGCTGTCATAGTTTGTGTGCCACCCCGTTGGCGTATTCTTGTGGCTGCAGCCATCACGTCTTCTGTTGTTGAGTACGTATTCAGAAAAAATTCATGGACTACAGTCTGTCCGTACTGGACAATTCCCACCTGAAACACAAAGCTTGTGCTAAAAACCAGCGACCCTTAAAGAAAGCATCTGTGTCTCCTGCAGTGGGGTAAAGGCCCATCTGTACATACAGCCAGGAAAAGAAATTAACTTTGTGCGTTTCCCTCAGTATGAAAGCATATAAGCATTTGAACAAGACTGGCTGGAAGACACTCAATCCCATGAAACATTTTGAAGTTTCTAAATTGTTTTTATTAAAAATAGGAACAAAGCCAGAAGCAGGCTCAACTCCTTGCTCTTCCTGACTTGTGGTAATCTGTGCTGCAGCTCTGCTCTCCTCTAGGCCAAGGCATACCAATGCCCTAATCACCAGTCACAACTTCTCAGAGTACTTTTTCTTACAGCATACAAGGCTGTGGTTTACTGACAATTCTCTTAATTCCATCCAAATATAATATTCCTACATATGATAGTTTATTTACCCTAAGCCTAGTCTATAAACAGTACTGCAATGACAAGCGTAGGCCCTCAGGGTGAGTAGAAGACTGAAGTACCCCTTTTTCATTAAGACAACAGAGCAGTTCAAGACATGGCTGTTCTCCCAGCAGGACGTAAGCCAAACTAAGACACATGGCAAATGCCAGAGGGGACAATGTGAATAAAGTGTTGGCTTCTGGGATGGGGGAGGATGATGGAAAGACTCTAGATGACCTCAGCAGGACAAGTCTTTGTGCGAAATTTCAACACACAGGATTGGAACCCAACCACAGATGCCTGAGGGAACCTACTCCAAAACCAAGTGTGAAATAAAAATATGAGCAATATTCTTAAATATTAATTAATTTCTCTCATTCTTCCCTGTCATTTTTAATGTTTTGGCAGGTTCCTGACAGCTTTTACTGGGAAAATTCCACACAATATTCCATTAGCATATTTCAATTTTATGTTACACATGACAATTTATAGGTGTTATTTAGGATAATGCAGTATTACGTGGCATATTTATGTTTCAGTCATCTATTATTAAAAGCACTCTAGCATTTAGGTACTGAAGATCAATAAGTCCTCTGGGATGTTTATGCCTTCATGTTATTTTAGAAGTGGCTTAGTATGTACCTTGCAATTGCTTTATAAGTGGTTTTTGATGTACTTTCATAGCCTCTCTGATTCGCACAATCATTATTTGCTTGTAGTAGATGCATTAAAGTTGGATAAATATTTGATACTAAACATCAATATCACGATCATTATGAAAAGCTAGTTACATACAATTATGGAACTAAAATTATATTACTATGTTGTAGCAAAACTTTTCCCACTTAATTTTTGCATGCTTTTGAAAATACAAACAAATCTGGAGCAACTATTACAAATTCAAACTTACACCGAGCTGCTCCTTTTCAAGACATTGTAATTGTCTCTCAGAGGCGTGCCATCCTCCACATGCAGTCAAGAGCATCCAAAGGCTGCCTGTTCTCCTGGGCAGCAGCCTGTTAATCCTGCAGAGTCTTTACACAACAGGCTGGCGCACACAGTATTACCTACCACTCACAGTAGTCATGTGGCACTGGCTAAACCCCAGGCTGAATGTGAAATTTTCAGCCCATTTCCTCCAAGGCAAGTATTTTGCGGCGTGCATCTAAAATGACAAACATTGTAATCTGAACAGGACGCTGCTAGTTATTTAAAAAGACTGCCATTAGCTGGTGATAAATATGAAGTTTTCATAATGTTTGGTGTTCTGGTGGAGGATGAGTGCCTCAAGCATTCCAGGACCACATACAAGTGTAGACAGAGACTACTGCATGCCAGGGAACCTGCTGCTGGGGATTCATGGGCTTCTTATCCACAGCTTTGAGGATCTCATTGATTCCAAGAATTAAATGAAATATTGACTGCTACCAGGGTGAAAAGTATCTGCTAGTCTTTCACGATTTCAGAGACCTATGTTGGTGGTGTCATTTTCTTAAAAAAGTTTGCAGGCTAACATTGAGTTGTATCATTTCCTATTTGAAAGGAAACATTGTCCATGATCACAGCAAGTAAACATTTTGAGCATTTCCTTCTCAGGAAGTGAATAGGAAGAACATCTGAGTCTGGAAAACTGCACTGTGTTGCATACCTTGTAAATCAGGAAGGAAGGGGGGTGTGTGGTTATCTTATGGGATACAATTGTTCTGTGAGACCCTTCCTTAGCACTAGCTTTGAAAACACTAGTACCATGTTCTAAATATTTTGTGGCATCTTAGATGAACCATTCTTCAAAAAAAGGGTAACAAAGAGCTTCCCAGAATCAACAAAATACAGGATCACAGAATTAATTCCACCTTATAAAATTAGAATTATATTCTATAAAATAGCAATGAAGGTTTGAGCCTTTGCAGCCTTTTAATCTAATGGAAAACTATAAATGACAGATCTACAGGATACGAATGTGCCGTTATGGGTCAATAAACCTGTTCAAAGTGCATAACTCCAGCAAGCATCTAAGAATGATAATTACAGGCGTTGTATGTTTTGATTTGCTTGTTTAATTTAAATCTGGAAAATGCAATGGTACTACACAGAAGAACATAATTCTGCTTTACTCCAGAAAACCTAATATTTTTCCCACATTGCTGACCATAATCTATTGAACATCTTTGTACTTCCTAAGTTTATGTTCCCTGCCTTAGCATTCCATGGCTTTTATATTACACAAGGGAATAATTCTTTAATTGTCCCCAGTTCCTGTGAAAAAGTGTTGTACAAGAGAACAGGCAACTAAAGGACTGTTCTACTTTGGGATAAAACATTTCTGAGGGCAATTATTTACCCTTGTTCTATAAGTGAATACAGCCACTTATTTGGAAAGTACATTCTAGCATTCCCAAAATTTATGAAGATAATCGATTTGGTATAAACTAACAACAACAACATGAAAGTAAAATCATTAAGTACATATTTAGTACATGGAAATGATATGATGGAGATGTGTAGGAAAATTTGGAATATTTTTGGATGTACTTATATTATATTTAACATAAAGGAAAAACAGACATGCCTTGGGAAGCACTAATAGATAATACATTTTATTATATGCAGAGCTTGCTAAAGATACCTAAAAAAAAAAAAAAGAAGCAAAACTGAATTAATTCTGCTATATTTTGTTTGCTCCCAGGCACTCAGACAAAAATTACCTGTAAATTACTATGAAGGTCTTTCTTCATCCTGAATGTTTGTAATACCTATTTAATACACTTCCTTTCTTCTGGAGATAAAACTGATCATAAATTATGAATGACATGTCATGGCATGACTTATTAGTCCATGGACACAGTCCCTTTTGAGATATAATAAGGTATAGGCCAAACACCTCTAACTGCTTATGTCATATCATATGGAGAAATAAAACACATCTGAAAAGTTCTGAAGGCCATTCCAATATAGCTTTAAGGCTGACATTGAACTTATCAAAGTATTCTGCCTTCTCTTTTGCTGTTCTTCTACCACAGAAGGTAACATTCATACGTTCATACATAATTCATCATATGTATGGATAGTCCTCATACGAAGATTTAAAAAAACACCCTCATATTAAAAAGACATTTATCTCTGCAAAAGTTTCACAAGAAAAAAAAAAGCCAAAACGAAACTTTTCTTGCTTTGGAGTGGAATAAGGCTGGGAGAACTGTTTTGTTCCTACTTGTACGATGTTTTTCTCATTTAATTCTATCTTCCTTTTCCACTTTTCTATCATCAGTTTCCCTTTACTTCTTCTATCCCTAAGCTCAGGATATGCAGTTTAACCATCAGTACAGTGGTGTGGATTTTCTGGAGAATGGAAAGAGAAAGGGAAGGAAATACTTCTGAAAAAATTACACCATAAAATACGGTTTTTTGCATCTGAACCTTCTGGCTTTCACTTTTAAATTTGCCAACCTGGGACATTGAGGAATTTCTCTTCTGACTTGCCATAAATCTAATGACCATTGTTCATGGAGCAGGTAAGTGTTAAAAAAATATCTCACAAGCCTCTAATCAAAACACGTTTTTGAACCAGTCACACCCAAGCTGCTAGGGAATTATTCTGTAATCACTTCATTCCTTTACGGAGCAGGAGGAAAACAACCTGAAGCAGTGAAAGTCCACTGATTTCTACATGCCCAATGATCCCCAAAAGATGAACATGGAAAAACTTTAAACAACTTTTAAACTTTACAAAAATTTAAACAGACAGAAAATAAACAATTGTTCATTTGTTTCTATTCTGTGCTCCCAGAGAGGGGAGAAATAGTCTGCTCTGTCGTTTCTCTTCTTCCCTATTCAATAGGCCTTTAAAAACAGCTTCTGAAAAAGGAGACAGTGTGGAGGAGACGGTATAAACTCCTTACTACCTTTGGCTGTGCCAGGGTTTCCAAGGACAATGACGAAATTTTTTTCTGGGGTTGGGGGGGAAGGTAAGCGGAACTGAAAACATTCTAACCAGCTTTTACCTTCCATTTCCAGTTTTTCAGTCTCTCTCCCCCTTGTCCCATTCTTATCTCCCTCTCAAATGTTTCTGCTCTTTAGCAACCAGATGCCAAAGATGACGTTCTCAAGTGCATAAGTGAGAGAAGTGGGGCAGCTGTGCCAAATCATGGGTAGAACCTATTTTGTAGGTGGAGGTGGCGGGCTGCTGGAGTGCTGGCCAGTAAGGGGCCTTTTGTGTGTGCGCTAAGCTGCACAGACGAGTTAAGATTCCAAACCCAAACATAACAGAGGTGTGGCAATGTGAAAATTCAGGGTGAGGAAGAGGGGTGAGGGTGCAGTAGAGTTGATTACCTTGTGTACTATTTCCATGAAGCCTTTTGGGCAAAAGGCAGTGATGATTTCCCTGCAGCCATTGCCCCATGCTGGGAAGTTCAGTTTTAACTATTTTCCCAAGAGGGCACATGTTTGAGTAATCAGAAGCTTAAGGGATCAGAAAGAATTTATTATTTTATTTGATTTTTTAACTTTCTGTTAAATTTGACAAAGTATTTTGCCTCCTTCCTCACAATATCTGGAAGAACAGCATGTTTAAGGTAACAGGACATGCTTGTAAAGTTGACAGCTTGTAAGTAATAATTGTATCAGCCACTGTTCGGTGCAGTCAGCCGGGGAACTGGGTGGTAACTCACCAACCCCAATTAACTTGGAAAAAGTCAGTCATGCTCTCTGAAGACAGAGGTATCCTGTATGCCTCCTGACAGTGTAACCTGCAGTAACAAAACTGCTCAGTACTGGCCTGCAGAATATCAAATACCAGACAGGATCCCAGAAAATCTTTGACTGGGAGGGGGAAAAGGGAGAAGTGAAAGGAAGACCTGGTTTATTCCATTGCTGTTAATAAAAATTGTATTCCAACATCCATGTTGTTGAGGGATGAACATCAACATCCAGAGTTCTGACAGAATTGCTGTTTACATACTCTGTTCAGCAGACTGTGGAACACATCAGATCCTCAGCTGGGGTAGTTGGTTGTAAATCCATTAGTTCTGGTAGAACTGTGCTGATTCATAGCTGCTGGGAATTTGGCCCTCTCCACTTATTATATAAATGCAGCTTCTGTGTTAATAACCAGCAGCTTAACAGACACTTGCTAATTATGATTTCAAATGCTTAAAAGTATGCTTAATGCTCCACTGTACAAAATATTGAACACTGCACCGAAAAAACTCATAATCAAAGGCTGTTTGAACCACGCATGTGCGCCTCAGAGGACAGAAACGACCTTTTCGCTATGAAGTACAAAAGAAGACAAGAAGTGGTTGTAGAGAGGAAGGAAATGGGAAAGGACAACATAAAAATGGTCTCACTTAGCACACTTAACTTTTGTCTGCAGGTTAGAAAGTTATGTTTCTCCAGACTGTCTGAGTCATGGGGGAGGGAGCGCCTCTCTGACATTGCTACTTGGTAGCAGACACAGACTTAGTTGTGGTTTCAGCTATTTGATTTTAGCATTCCATTGCTGTAAATTATTGTGATTGAAGAGCTCCATAGATGATGCTGTGATCCCATTTCCTGTAAGTCCTTTTTTTCCCCTCACAAATTAAACAGCCATAAAATATCTACCATGTTACCTGTGTTTGCTGAGGACCTACATCCATGTTTTTCAGAAGGCTGTTTAGAAAGGCCGTGACGCTCTCCCATGGATAAATGCTGTTGGACCCATCGAGGACTATGACGATGTCCAGCTGGCTTTTACACTCTGCAACAAACATAACCACATAAGAATTGATACTAACAAGGATGAAATATATCTCATGGCTCCAGATACTTTTGTGATTAGTAACAACAAATGCATATCCTTCTGCAGTAGGGCTGAATTGTCATGTTTGATGCCTAACAAGTCATTCATCAACTTTTGCATTGTATTTTACGTAATTTGTGTTCCGTTTATCAGCAAGGCACTTACTTGTAAGCTGAAATTTAAGAATGGTATTACAAGATCACATAAGTGGAGTATTTACTAGTGACCCTAGCTTCTTCAATGTCAATCTGTTCCTCTTTGATTTTTCCAAAAGACCATGACTTTAAGATTTTTATCTGTATTTCTAAACTGGGTTTGCATTAGGTTTTAACATGCCGTCATTATTTTAAAAGTCTTTTGGCCATAAGTAAAAAACATAAGCAACTATTTTTAGCAATTGTGTTTGGATGTTACACAGTGCTCTAATGACTGTTTATACCAAGACAAATTCCAAAAGTAGCAAGAATTTAGGTTATATACGGACAATGAAAACATTTACTTAACTTGGTAATGCTGGTAGCTAAGTTAAGCAGTTTATACTTTTTGGTATGCCTATGTGTATACATTTGTCTTGTTTGGCACTTATATTTTCAGACACACAAGAGAATTCCTGTAGCATGCATACCTTGCACAGATGGAGCAATTGCCTCGATGGTTTCAAAAGTGGAACTGACATTAGAACAAACTCCAGTTGTGTAATGCAAACGCCCACATTTATAAGCATAAAGTGGTCCACATGCCTTTAAAAGATGAAAAAGGGTGAAATGCTTTTGTTATGATACCTGAGGAAAAAAAACAAGCTCCTTTTAAAATTGGCAAAAAGTCCTTTCTTACCAGAAAGCCTCCTTTTGGGTTAGTCACTAAGGTTGTTCCAAGAGTCATGTTTTCTTTTACTTCCACGACATTAGGGACTGAAGTAGCAGCTATAAATAGATTAAAATGTTAAGTATTTGGGAACATGAAAACAAAATGTTAAAGTATATACCCCTAGCATCGGGCTTCCAGCTTCTAAAATAAAACTCAGTCTGACATTGGTTTCATCAAATATTTTAGCACTCTTCCTCCTCCTTCTTGAATTGCAACAATCAAGAAAACATTCTGAGACTGGCTTTTATCCCAGAAAATGTGTCTGGGTTGCTGTCTCAAATAGTTTCTTGAACCACAAAAAAGAAAAAAAGTAAAAATAACAGCACGCCATGAAAGCAAGGGATTACTGTTCACATAGTTTTGTTAATTAGAAAACGAACACTCATTTTTCACCCTGGCCTGCTATACATGACTTAACAGCTTTTAGATTTGTTACTGGTGTGTTATATTATGGACCTTGAGGTTTTCAAGAGAAAAAGGGAGATAAAAAATACCACGACAGGTGCATTTACTAAAATCCATTTTAACAGGAAGTCTCTTCTTGTCTACATTTCTTCACATGAGCAGGAAAGTTATTATTTACCTGTATCATATTAAGCCTGGCTCTGGCTAGTTACATGCTCATCAAAAGATTACTGATGTCATTATGAATACTCTTGTTGGCTTCACAAAGCTTTGGAAAGGGCAATCCATGAATATATGCTTCATGGCCTTTTGCTCCATGGCCAGGACTGCCAACCACAGTCATAATAAAGTTTTGATTACACAGCCAAATGGCCATTCTAAAATGATGAGCATGATTTCCATAGGACTACAAGAAGCTTTTAAGTAAAATTATTTTTGATGTTACAATCACAACTTCCTTCACAATTATCTCAGGAGTCCTAAGTAAGTCTTCTCTACAGATACAATTCTACCACGTATTTTTTAGTTAAAAACCTCCTAAGATGTGACCTCTCCTATTCCTCCACTATATGTTCTTTCCAATATATATATACAGCTATATATTCTTTCATACCTGGTAAGTTCAGTTTCATGCAGGGTGATTGGCTGTCCCTTCCTACAGGGCATTTGTATACATCTCCTGTTCTTTTCTCAGGTTGGCCAACTAAAGGTGAACCAATAAGTACCCTGCAAATGTAACAAGTTACTTGAAATTCTTTTGCTCCTTAATAGGCACAAAGGTCAGCAAATAAAATCTACAGAGAGTGTACAACTGCAGCAAACTCTGTACAAAGAATACAGGATGGAGAGCAAGACATGTACCTATTTGCTAGTTTAGGTACAATAAAAAGAAGCCATTGTGTCTCCTCTTTGATAAAGACACAGAAAGGAAATGTGTCTATATACCAAATTAGACAATAAAATAACATTTTAAAAACTTCCATTGGAAAATAAAAGGAACACCGCTGGGTGAATGACAAGTATTAAAAGAATACAGAAGGAGATACCAGTTTTATTTAATATCTCATTTAATATAGTTTAGAAGAAAATTATATTTTCAGTATTGAGAGACCAAATGCCAAAGGAAAGATTTGCAAGCACCCAGAAGAATAATTCAGTCTTAACTATTGTGAGCCAGCAGTGTAAAATTTTCCTGATGATTAATGAAAAATAATGTTATTAAAAGAAATTTCACATTTCAAAAATGTTAACAATTTTTATCCTTTGCATTATTTTTTCAAATTTGGCGGGATCAAAAATAACTATTCTCACAGAGTACTTTGTAAGCACCATGAATAGCATCCATTTCTAAATCCAGTTTTTAGCAAGAAATGCTGTTTTTACATGGATACTCTTTTTGCTCTTAGATATTCACTACGTCCACTAAATAGCCTAGCATTACATAGTAGATAACAAGAGGCTCAATTAAATATGTAAGGAAGAACTTGTGTTAAATTAGAATTCACAGCACACACTGGAGACAGAAATTCTGCCATTAAGAGTAATAGTTCAGTAAGATTTTCTCCTGGACACCTACATGCTTGTGAAGAGTTATTGAGAGAACTATTTCAATTTTTAATCATAAATAAGTCCAGGCAGAAGATATTTGAATAGGATGACATAATAGATAAAAAGTAGCCTATGGATTTAAAATGACAGAAAGGAGAATGTAAACCCAGTACTCAACCCAGCTTCTAAAAAACCCATACCAGAACAGCTCATTGTGATCCATAAAGATTTTTTCTTAATAATAAATTAATGAATTCTAAAGCAAAATAAAAGGCTCAAATTTCATAATGGGTCTGACTGCTCTATATATGCTATAACGTCGGGGTTTTTTTACACCAAAATTTAGAAACAGGCACCATAGCCCCTCACCCTTGACTCCCATTTAACTGCAGAGGAGCTGAGTGTGCTTGATATCCTATGGGAAGTAATCGATGCTCAGCATGATAATGCCCCCACACTGTTCTTTCCTCAGAAAAAGTGACCCCCGTGAACAGAGAGAAGTGGCCGCAAAGGCTCTTTTGTCTTTTTGCATGGGGCTATTTTTAGTGGACCTCGTTTTTATTGAGAAACAACCACAGTCTGGTTTACAGAATATCTGCTGCTGAAAAGCTCTATCTGTGGTATCTAGGTAGTGTTATAGCTGTTGATACCGCATCACCAGTCTGCTTTGTATATTTAACTGTCAACCTACAGATTTCCTGCTCTGGATGTTGATACACTGACAGCAACTTGAAAGCCTGACAATTGTTAAGCAACTCTGGAGTTAAATTTTAGAGATGTTCAGACCTGTCACACTAGTTTAGATTCCTGTCTTCCTTCAGCTACTGCAAGAGTTGCTATTTCCAGCTTGTATTGTTTTTTGCTTCTTGAAAGGTTTCAGGACAGTTTACAATGATACAGCTTACTTTGCAAAATCCCAGCTCTTAGAATGGATACCGTTTCCTGAAGGTCTAAATTAGCTCAAAGAAGTTCATTATCAGTTTCCCACGACCCTCATGCAGATGTATACGTAAACATCCTACAACCTGGGCAATCAAGATCTAGCATTTGCAAAAGCAGGCTCTGCAATTTCATTTCCGCAAACATGGCTAATGGTGAACACTGTGTTGTAGTGGTGGACAGACTCTGGGAGTCAGACAGCCCCAGCTCTTGCAGGGACGATTGCTCGGGCAGCACAGAACAGTCTGACCTGGCTACCATACAGCTAGGTGCCTCTCATCCCCCGGCTGCTCACAGGAGTCCCTGGGTTTACCAAGAAAGTCAAATTCCTGGCAATGTTCTGGGAAAAGCAGAACAACTTGTAAAGTATGATGGAGATCTCAGGATTCCCAAACCTTTCAACGTTCCATTGTTATTTCAGTTCTTCAGCCCAGTAGTTAGCTTGTCAAGTTTGTTCTTACGAGGGAAAAGAATAAGCAGGTGTTTATCAAAAGACTGAGAAGCAATGAAACCAGTAAGCATTAGCACACCAAAATGCAACTTCTAAATCCAGAGAACAACGAGAAGGAAAAAACAGATTAAGAAGGTGGCGCCAAGTCCCAAATGTGAATACATTACCACTTGCAAGACAGAATTAGCCCTTCAAAAAGGAAGGCAGAGTGCCGTACTAATGAATAATTTGACAGGGGAATCTTTCCACCAGTAAAAAACTCAGTTCAAACAATGTATGACAGAAAACTTTAGAAAAAGTACATAATATAGATTAGTTATGTAAAACAGGAGCAATTTTTTTCCCACAATATCACATTAACAAAAGGAAAAGATAAATAATGATTTTATTCAGTAAACAGAAAAAAAGAAGGCTCAGACATAGCACAAAACTTTATCAGCTACATCAAAAAAGGAATTTACCCATTTTGTGAACGCATTTATGTCTTTGAGGAAATAAATGTAGATATAAATTAAAACTTTTCAGTCTCCCAACCTTTCCAAGTTTCCTTAGGACTGTGCATTAACTTATGAAATATGACTGACAGAATCTAACCCTTATGTATGGGGCATACTTACAAATAATAGTATAGAACCTGCGTCACTGAATATCGGATAATTTTGAGTTCCCATTTAAGAAAAGAAAAATGGCTTACCATTTCCCTTCTTCATTTTCATACTGTTGGACTGTGTACCCGAACATGTCTTCCAGAGGCCCACTGAAGGTCATTGCATTTTTCACATCAACATTGGAAGAGCCGACGAGGTGAAAAAGAGCTTTAAAAAAAAAGTAATATATAGCAATACACATTAAATGCAAGACTTTTAAGGAATAAAGGTTCAGTCATGACTTAGCTGAAGGTACAAGACAGGAATTGAAAGTTGCATTTTGGGCATATTTAACGCAGCTGGTAAAAAAATTAAAACATACTTCCTTACACACATATGCAGCTAAATTCAGAGATGTTAGCAAGTGGACTTCTGTTTTGCAAATTCCATCATTCATTTGGAAATCACAATTCAAATAACATTAAAAAAATATTATCTTTAATAGTAAATAAAACAACTTTTTAGTTATTTCTACTCCTTTTAACTCCACACATTCCTAATGTAAGAATTTTACACTAAATGTTCCTTCTGTTATTCAAGTTAGTAGTTCTCATGTTTTCATAAATTTGAGAATTAAATAATTCTCAACTGTTTGCAGAAGACACACATAGGAAAACAATGAGGAAAAACGTCCCGATTTAATATTAATCTATATTAGAGGAAAAAAAGGATATAGTTTTCTTTTCATTCCAGTTTAGAGTACTTGTAAACCTTTCATATTTGGAAAAGAACAGACTAAATTTTTAATGCAACCAGATGCTGTTATCTCAGAAGTACCTGTATATGCTTATGTGCAGAAATCCAACATTTTCCCACCCAGGAAAAGTTGTTCTACAACACTGTTGTTGAACTATGACGAGATCAATCATGACAGCAGATGCTTCTTCAGACTAATTTCCCATACCCTAAAGTTCAGTGATTATCATCAGGAAAAAAGATGTAAAAATATGTCTTTATAGCAAGTTTCAGAAAAATTACATGTACAGGATGAAAACTCCAGCTTCAAGTGATTATTGTAACCTACTCTGAGGCTCATTAAGAAGCCTCATTACTATTAATGACTATTTATATATAAAAATAAGGCTTTAATATTTTCTTTATTTTTTACTTCTTGTAGTGGTCTCTTCCATCTTTGTCCCGTTGAAGTCAGTTTCAAAAGCAACCATTGACTCTGCTGCTGCAGAGATGGGTATTTAATACACAAGAGTCAAATCAGTTGAATTTTTAGAACATGAAAGCTACTTAGAAATACAATTGTACCCAACTAATTTCATTTCAAAGAAGCATTTCATGATCCTTTGCTGACATTTAGCGTTTACATAAAAACACCCAAATTCATAAAAATTTTTGCATGTCATAGCATCTAAATAATTTCCAGTTACTGAAATACTTCTCTATTATTCACCAATGAAATGATGATATTCTCATAGAAAGCTTGACCCAAATAGTCAATGCTATTCTCTCTCTCTTAGCAGCTTATTTCCTGCTTAATGCAGTAAATTGTCACAAAAGACTATTTATCGCTTAGTAGGCGTTTCCAGTCTCACCGGACAGCAAAAGAGGAAAAGTTTCGTTTGTGTTATTTTAGCTTTTCTTCCTCCAGTCAGAGTCAGGAAATATAAAGACAGGAACAAATTAAAACAGCGTTTACTTTTGTTCTCCAGAGAAGAGTCATTGGAAGCAGTAAGAAAAAGTTCATGGCTCACGATTATGACAGGAAATAATTTGCTGGAGGAAAAGCATCTTTTATCTTTCTTAAATGTTCACTTTTAAGGAAATTCTGCCATGCCTGTTCATGTGTAATAGTTGTTTTATTTCCCGACTCTCTGTCATCAAAGCATAAGTAAAATCAACAAAACTGATTTTTAAAAACTTCATCAAGCTATCACTGGTTCAAATTTTCTTTTGTGAAATTTCAGAGTAAAAAAAATTGCGAAAACTATTTTTGACACCATGCGTGGGATTCAGACCACATAATTTAGACTCCCAACTCTACCTTCTAGACAATGAGCTGGTTCTAATGAGACCACCTGCTAAAGTAAGTATCTAAGTTCGTTACTTAGTTGGAGAAGAGAGGTACGTGCAAAATCTATCCAGGTTGACTTTCCTCTTAAAGTTCTCCAGAAGTCTGTTTACTTTAGCCCCCAAGTAAGATGGATGGAACATCACTCTAGAGGTCCTCAGAGGCATGGGTTTTTTCACCTTATGATAATATTTAAAACACACTATGATACGAAATATTAAAGGTCAGAGATTCCAGTTCATCTCTTCAAATTTACTTTCTCCTAAAGCTGCTGAAGGCTACATATACACTCTGTGCTCTGTATGCACCATCAAAATACTTTCTATCATAATTCCATTATTTGCTGACAGACAAGGGAGTTCACAGCTGTGATTTTTACTGTGCATTCACTATACTAAATGTTATTGATATTTCCTCAATCTATTATGTAATATACTCAAAACTCATATTTTTAACAAATACACTTCTAATTGTCATAGCTGTAGCAGAAGGTTTCAAGATACGAAATGCTAAAACAAGCAAACTAGAAGACAAAAAATGACAGCTATTTGCTACTAAACTCCCAAATCCTTGTGCTATCTGAATGAGGTCAAATTAAACCAGCAATAATAATAAGTGTTCTTCTAAAAAAAATAAACCTAGAGGAATCAAAAGAAGCTAGATAGGCCATATGGGTCAGAAGTAAAAAGGAGGTGACTGTGCACAGCAGGGAATAGGCTTGTAGACCTTGTCTAAAAAGGATGTTTTGGATATTAAATGTTATCTAGTCAACAGGTAACCGAGTAAGTTTATGGAAGACACAACCACTGCAGATTACAAAGCCTACAGAATGCACATCTGGTTGAGGAAATCCCCTCAGCTGGAAATACTTGGAAACTGGAAAAGGAATACTACAAATGCTTGCTCGGTCATTTTTTGCTTTAGCTATTGGCTTACGTGTACTCCTCCAGACATGATACAGGGCCAAAACCGGTCTTGATTTGATCCAGTATGGCCATCTTTTTGCTCTCTCATCTTCCTGTTCTATCACAGCCAGAAATCAGATCCATTGAAGTTTGACTTCATACATGAACTGTGTGGCATATTTTAACATGCAAATGTAGTACATGACCTGCTGTGGCTTCCATGTGCTATGACACATCATTAGCAGAATGTTTTTGAATAAAAGCAAGGGTCATGATAATCAGTGTAAAATTAACTTGCAAATAATTAAACTTACAAATAATTAAGTGATTTAAAGGTATCTTATTACATTTTCCACAGATTTTGTAAAAGTAAATCTTACTAGGCAAACATACATTCAAGTCTGCAGATGGTAAATGAACAAGTGGAGTGTAAGGTGAACCGTATTATACTGTTAACTGCCAATAATTACTGACTTATGACAAAGTGGCTTTCATGTTTTGTTTCATTTTTCAGAATATAGAACATTGTACAGGAGCTGATGATTCTGAACTTTTAAAAATATCACTATGACTGTGAAAATTGTACTTTATATTAATAAAAATATCTTGCTTACACTCTCCCAAACTTCCAGTTTCTGTCCAAGATGCACACATTCTCATGTGTTTCTAGCAAAACTGTATATGAATTAAAAAGGCTATTGGCAGAAGGAGTGGAAAAAGAAGAGCTACAAGGAAACTGGAAAGGATTCTTCTGAGAGTTATAGGGATTAAGGAAAAAAATCAATTTTTTGGTAAGGAATGTAGTATTGGACGATATTGTTAATCAAAATGTAAGTAAATTAAGATTTTTAATTATTTCATACTGTGTTAACAGAATGATTAAAAATATAGATCAATGCACTGATCAGCAATGCAGAATATAAATGTTTATCAAAGGATAAAGCTGAAGGTCCAGCTTTTATACAAGAAAGGAGGTACTGTAGAAAACCTGGGACAGTGTCCCACTGACTACCAATTTAAACTGAGGAGACAGCAGTAGCTGATGCAAGCGGCATTCTTTGCGGAGCACAGTTTGTACCTACACGTGAAAGGTTAACACTCAGTCACCAAGACAACAACGCAAATATTATTTCTATTACAAACCTAGAGCAGTAGCTCATACTTGTCCAGTAGCCACTAATAAATTATTTTCGGTTTCATTTAATGAGATTTTTTTTTTCATTTTTATTTTTTATTATTCATTTCATTTTAACTAAACGTTTGTACTGCCTACCTGGTTATTCTTCCTCTAAACTGTGCAAAAGTAGATTTCCCTGGCACTTGTCTACCTGCATATTGCCTGGCCACTCTTAACCTTTGCAAACAGGAACTGAACTGCAGAACAGGCACCCCTGTGTTCCTAAAACAGATGGATAAAAACATAAACTGTAGAACAAAACCTAATATCTGTCTCTACTGATGAAAAATAGATCACCATAGATCACCCACAGTAACTGACATCAAAAAGACTGCTTTAGCTAACAGTAAATTTAGTTAGGATATTTTATCTGTGTATGCTCTGTAGCAAATAACAATTGCAACCTCTATAAATGGTAGTTATTATGAGAAATACAATTTTTTTTGCAAAAATGGGAATGGACAAATTTGCACTTAGCATTGAATAGGGCTTACACCTTGGCCAAACACTACTCCCCACTAGCATGTGGTCAGAGTGTTATTTGTATTCCATCTCACACTTGCTGCTATTGCACTTCAGGTGTCCTTATTAACTCCTCTGTATTTTGCAGGAAAAGATTGAAACAAAGCTGGTCTAGGTGCAATCAAGGAGGACAGAAAACAACTAGAAATGGCTTGCAAAAGTATACACAACTGGAAAATATTAGGAAACTTAAAAAAAAAGTTAATAGCAGAAAAAAAAAACCAGTTTCTATCCTGAAAACTAAAAGAGGTTAGAGAAATTTAAGATGAAGATCAAAATAAGTTTAAAATGTTTTATGCAGATCTAATATACCTGGACCTTTTGCAAAAAAAAAAGAAAAAAAAAATTGCTTTAACATCCCGTACTGCACATATCACAACCTATTACATTGTAAGGATATTTTAAAGCCCTCCAAACAACATAGGAGAACAAAACATCAACACAGAAGAGTGCACTGATCAAAACGTACTGAAAACTAAGTGATATTAAGAAGAATGTCCTAGTTAATAAGGCGATAACTGATTGCCTTTAAATGTGTTTTATGCTGATATTGCAAAAGTCTATCTGTCTCTGTTGGGGTCTTAGAAAACATACGCAGCAATCAGCATAAAAGGAAGCATTTGGGATGCTGGTGACAGATACTCAGTGAGGAGAACAGGACTGGGCGCATTGGCCTTTCACAAAAACTTATTTTCAAAGTGGTGGCAAATAGCGTCATCCTCTGCAACTAGAAGTCTTTCACTTGAGGAAATTGATACCACTGGATGTTGACATGTGCAAGCCTGAGCTGCTGTTCTCAGCTTTCTGGAATCAAGCCAGCAGCAGCGAACAAGCTGTGTCCTTCAGAAGTGCAGCATTGAGCCTCATCAAATAAAACCTCCTGAAAACTGGATCTTTCAGGTACATCAACGCAGAGGATTTGGGTTCAGGGCTGGACTGCATCCAGATGGTAGCAAGGGAAGGTTAAATATGCATCTGCTTGCAAAGACGTACCTATAAAAATATTATTTGTGAAATCATGGCTCAAACACATCAACGTGGGTTCCTTGCTGATCCAGCAAATGGAATAATCTTCATGTTTCATTTTTCACTTCATTCATGCTAAGGTCACTCTGGGGTTATACAGTGTTGTCGTATGAAAAAAAGATTTAATCACTGACAACCCAAGTGGAAGAAAATACGACAATGGCCTGGTACAATTGCCGTCTGTGAGGTCAGGGGCCGCACTGCTCTGGCCTTACTGCAGAAGGCCAAGAAGGCTGTGGCAGGAGTTCCTGCTGCATTCTGTTCTGGCTGGCTAAATATCAGTGTATTTCAAATAATTCCGTACTGCTGAAATCAAGCCTTTTATTTTTCAGGGCGACAAAAGAACCTTTGTATAATTTTGCCTCCAGCATTTTCTCTTCAATCTTTAACCTTTGAAAAGCAAAAGACTGACTTTCTGGAATAAGACCAAATAATTTAGAAAAAGACTTCTTGTTAAAAGTAGATAAATATCCCCAAAAGACAAAGAAATATATATTTGAAAGTGGTTTCAGATTCAGTAGCCACATGCTTTTCAAAACCAATTAAATGCTTTGTACAACCCATTAAATAAAGCTTCCTTTGCTGGTTTTGTACTGAATAATTTGTACTGGAAAATGGCTTTCTAATGCAGTGTCAAGCTGGAAAATATACTGAATTGATGCTTTGTAATGTGGTCCCAAATGAATAACACAATGCAATAGGCAAAACTTTTGGAAATACAATAGGAGAGACCAAGAATACGTACCGCACTCATCTGAGAGTCATCAGAATAAAACTATTTTGCTCAAAGCCAGGAAAGTGGTCCTCCTCATTGGCACAATTCTTAGTACTTTTTAGTTTCTCACAGAAGGCAGAAAAAGCCTTGAGAATATGCAGGCACATCCAGAAACCTTTGTGAGGTAAGCTACTAGATTTACAGAGATGTAAATATTCTTAGCAAATATAGCAGCTTGATGGAAGTGAAACAACTCGTAGAAAATGTTTCAGCTTGTCTCCAGTGACCTCCAGTCCATCTTTCAGATGTAGTTCTTCCATCAACACTTAATTCCATTCAAGTCTATACATTCTTTGTGTTCCCCTCTAGGCCCACCCACTTTTGCTATCAAAGATTGTTTCCTCCTGAACATCCCTCTATAACTTTTGTTTCCTGCCATCTAGCTTTATCTCCAAGTCCCCAGGACCCTTTATCTCTTAACCTTTTTGTTAAGGTAGAAGATATTTATAGTCATCTATAATTAACTCAGATTTCACACAGAAAGGACTATTAAAATGAATGAGTATGTTATTTTCTGAAATAAAATCCAGAGGCTTGCCTATTCTCCATTCAAAGTGGGTTTATTTTAAGACTATGGAGACTGGTGACTTTTGTCAATGTGCAACATGGCCCACGCCTCTCATAACCTCAGTATATTAATATAGGATTAAAGAAAAAGACAGCACTGTATACTCATTATGCTGGCCAATCCTGAGAGGTGGAGTCAGTGTTCAAATGCGAATTGCAAATGTCTACATATTTTAAAGTTTCTTTTGAATCCTCGAGCAGGAAGTACATGCTTTATACATGTTTTCCCTTGCCAGCTAGCAAGTATCTTTGAAAAATAAGCTAAAAATACTTTCTCAGAAAATCGGAGAAAACTGCCAAACACTGCAGATAAATGAATGTACTTCAGAGGGTGGATACTTTGTCACTATACTGGTATTAACACATAAAAAGTCTTATTTTCTTTTAAGAGAACAAGAACCATAGTGCACACACCCTCACAAAATTAAAAAAATTACTCATCCTATCTGACCAGTCTATGCTTCATCAGTCTACTCCATCAGACTCAAAAACACTCATCTAAATGCGCAAGGACAGAAATTCCTTCTGAACATTCTGGGAAATGTGATAATCTAAGAACTGATGCAAAATCTGATGCCTATCTGAAGACTTATACCTCCCTACCAGGATGAAGGACAATTGTAAATGTTTTTGCCTTCCTGACTTGGTAACATTATTTGCTAATTTTTTCTCCCAGTTATTTTCAGGGATTGTTGGGTAATTTTTCTCAAAGGTCAGCGGTCTTAAGGCTAATATCTGAGTGGCAATGCTCTGGTGGCAATAAAGGCTTTTTCCATGTCCTTACTTCACAATGGCTACAAACTCCTGTCTTTCATCATGTTACGCTGAGCATAATCATTGGCTCATTCTCAACTGAACCACTCAAGGCTTCAGGAAGAGAAGAAATCCTCCAAAAGGAAGTGCAAATATCCTGATATGACCCTCTCACACTCAGAGCACCACAGAACTTTAACCAAGCCAGTTTTGATATAGCACAGCAAAAACATATGCAGTCAACATGCATGTTAAAAGCCAATAGCTCATATTTTATGCCTATGAAACACATCAACATCAATTCAGCTGTGGTCCAAGAAACCTTAAAAAGTGCAGTGGAAGGAAAAGATGGAGGTTTTGAAATACCTAAATTATCAATCTTTTCCTTTGATCCCATACATCTCTACTATGCAGTGATTTGGGGGAAAAAAGAGCAAGCAGAGAGCTTGACCAAGCAGAAAATTCAAGAGCCAATTGGGGATGGAGACACTTCAGTATTAAATCTCAGATGTATATATTTGAAAGAAAAATAATAATTAACGTGCAGACTACAGACATTGTATACAGAACACCTTTCTTATTATTTCTGATAATACAACATCTATGACAATATTCATTGGAACACAACAGAACATTAATTTTCTTTATCTGAGTCATCTTTTGGTAGAGTAAGAGGGAAACACTATGTTGCTCCAGCTTCTTATGCCATGGCTACATAAAACACAACTCTGTGTTTCCCCATTCAAAGTATGTATTACTGTACTTCAACAGGGACTTGAAAACTCTTAAACTGCTTCTTAGCACAAAGACTTACCACATTTTGCAGACAAACTTCTTATATAATGGTAACAAGTTTCAACAAAGTGTAAATCAAAAGGATTCTTACAAAACTGAACTCCATTTAAATGGCACAGGGAGATGCTACAACAGTTTAAGTTGAAAACACTTTTACAAATGTAAGCATCCTAGTAAAGTTTAAACAATTCTTTTTTTTAATTTAAATAATGGTACTTGCAGTTTTCTCAGAGCAGAACTGGACAGTAAATGATGAAACCTACTGTTGCTAAAAACGAATTTTGAGAAGTTTAATGCTTGCCAATGAGCTTAGACTGAAAAAAAAAATAGGATCATAATAAAAAAAAATCCTCTTTTGTATTGCATATGTTAATTCTTTGCACTGAATCAATTGTGTTGTTAATAATATTAAGAAGTTTTTTAAGAGTTTTTCTCCTGTCAGTAACCAGAAAAATTATTACAGTGAGAATATAGTTGATAAGAGATTGCTACAGGCAGTAATGGAAAATAAGTCACATATTTGTTGATTTGTTGAAATGCTGGAATTCCACCATGAATGGTCCCCAGATGCTAGCGCTGTCACACCAGGAGGTCAGATGGAAGTGTATCTTCTTCCCCAGCTGCACAGCAGCAAAATGCCCGCTGGGAATGCCAGCTCTGTTCTGCACAGGGTATCCAGCACTGCCTCTTTGCACACAGCAGCTCTGACCTGCTCACTAATAAAACCTTGAGTGTGTCTCAAGCAGGCACTAGCATGGGTAATCACAGTATCAGCTCTCTACCAAGACACACAGAGCTTTTCTGGTTTGAAATTTACGACTGGTCGCTGTTAAAAGGAAGATAATCCTCAGCCAGGATTTTCCTCACCCATTTCTACCTATGAATTGTTAACCACGACAAGGAATCTTTTGTGGCACTGCACATTTTAAAAAATACGGCTTATTGATAATATGAATTTTACATTTTTAACTGAGAAATCCAATCTGACAAGAATGTGGGATTTCAAATAAGCACAATGGTAATTAAATCCAATCTTCTATGAACATAAACAGCCATAAAATTGCTGCCTAATCTAGAAAGGGCTACAAAAACCACCACCATGTGCACAACACTGCACCCTATTGCACTGAAGATCAGCAATTCTAAGGTTTGTTAATTTGGAGCAAAAAGCCCCACAAGAACAACTGGTATTGCACTAGGCAATTCATAGACTGCTGCTACACTTAACTTACTTTAGTTAAGCAGCTTTATTTATTTTATGGGCTAAGAGAATCACAAGGACTTTCACAGGCTCACCATTTTATATGTTAGGAGCTAGTCTTTTTGTAAATGGATTAATGTACCAGTAAGTCAGGAAGTGGCATGCAGTGTTCAACTGATCATCAGAAAAAACAACAAAACCAAAATTGTCACTCCGATATTGCTCAGATGAAATGAGAATGAAAGATCGGTGCCTCTACCCTTGACACTTTACAGTGCAGTTTGGGAAATAAAGTAATTTTTAAAATTGCATTAGCAGTTTATGGGGATTTAATATTCTTTTTTAATCTGATATATTTTTATATGCAAGATACTTTTTTTCAATTAAAAGTTAATAAATTCTGCAAAAGCTATTATATCATTAAGAATAATCAATACTGAATAGCAACATACTGAAATGTTTAGCATAACAATATGCATCATCAACCATATCTACTAATTTATAAAGACTAAAACACTCAAGCACCTGTAAGAGCATGAGCACTTCTTTTGCAGTACTGCTGGGGTACTGGATTTTACTGCATTATGGGACTAATCGTAGGTCTTTTTACTCCAAATGTTCTTTTTTACCAGTCAATAAACAATTCAGGGAAATTTGGAACTAGCTGTGAAGAGATTATAAAAGGAAGGTTTGTTTCCCTCCCCAAAATTAAAGCTGGACTCTTGAGGTAGAAAAACATCCTGTTTTTTAGATGCAGTTTAAGATAGAGCTTTCAACATGAATTACTGCCGTTAATAACTTACATTTCCCTCCCACAGCAGATGAAGTACACCCATGATTTTAAGATACATCTGCCCCAGTCCTGTTCACAAAATATTCTGGTGTTACCAGGAGTTCCATAAAGAACCTGTTACTCTTTCTTTCAAACATTTACCACAACTCTACAAAAGTATCATGGAAGCTTAACAGTGAGGAAATTGTATCTTCTTGCACAGATACGACTTGCCTAACCTGAACTAAAGTTCGCAAAGCTAAAGTCAGTTTTGGTGTTAAGACTGACTCAGTCTTCTAAAGTCGATGGAAGCTGCCAATGTTTAAAAAGGACCTCATCAAAAGGCACAAAAGAATCTTGTGCCACCGCCTTATGCCTCACAATACCCCTTTTGCAAATACGTGCTACCTTATCATAGATTTAACATCAGCTTTATGCAAACAGCACCTCAATTACAGTTTCAGCAGCAGAGAGTGGCAACGGATCACTTCCAGCTTTTCTTTCCAGCCCAGCTACGAAGCAGCACAGTACAGCAGTGTTGATGCTGATCATGTTTTTATTTTTCTTTGACCTGTAGCTCTTTGGATACCGTAGTTGCCTTTGTCTGAAACAGCCATGTTGATACACACAGAGGACCAACTCACAGCAGCTCGCTTCAAAATCATTGAAGAAAATATGCTTTCTGAAGGAAATACATTTAATGATCAATGACTTAAGTCTGAAGCATGTTTACAAACAAAACATTCAAAAATTATTTTTGAATACATCTTTAAATCTCTTGGAGGTCATCAGACTGGTAAAGAGCGAAAGGAAAGTACTCATTAAACCCATAACGGGTACCTAATCTGCGTATTTTTGCACAATCAGCTCAGACCGTTAATCCCTGTCTGACAGGAGGTCAGTACTGTGGTGCAATCTGAAGCATCTGTTGGGATGCGGTGTGAACAAATGCCCTAGGAATTGGGACTGATACACACAGGGCAACACAATGTCGTGCTGAAACAACAGCAGCAAGCGCCCTGCTTCTGTTCAGAGCATAGGGTACAGGACTGCTGAATTGATTTCCATCTACTGCTGGCAACTACACCATATTTTTCAGGGTAAACAAATTCCATAGAAAAGCAACCTTTTGCTCTGATTTTATAGAAAAGCAACCTTTTGCTCTGATTTTTCTGACTGCAAGACTGTTCCAACTTCTCATTTTTCCAGTAGTAGGAACTTTCTGCTCTCCAACATACATTTATTTCTTGCCAGTTCTTATGTCAAAATAGAAGTGTTTAAGCTCAGAAACAAAGTAGTTTTGAAAATGTTCTAGAAGTGAAAACTTCCATTTCAAAATACTACTGCCCAAAAGTCTAAACATTTTTCAGTGAAAATGTTAATATCCTCCCCAGGAAACAAAAGAAAACTACTATAAATTCATATAACCTATTCAGAGTAGAAAGGCAGGTCTTCAAAACTAGGCAAGGGTAGACTCACAGTTGTCAGCATTGTTAACATTAATCATGTTTTTCTGTACACTTAATAGGATTTTTGTCTGATAAAAATAAAAAATATTTTTGCAAGTACAAACAGTAACATGCAAGTAGACTTGGATAAACCATATGCGGGCGGCTTGCAATTGGTGAAGCATTCATAAATCTGTTGTTTACCAAGATCACAATGCTTGACTGTGTATTTAGAGTTTTGATAACTGAGGCTTCTAAGAGAAAAAGTTGAAAACCTTGCTATTTGACTGACTAAACTAACTAGTCTGGTTATTTTAAAAACAGTGCTTTAGCTGAAACAACCTGAAACATTGTTAGAAAAACAAAACAAAGCTTTTAATATTACTTTTTTTTTTCCTGGCTTTCTCTTACTGCTTCTACCCAGTAATCACCCCCTCAAAAACCCTGGAAGTTTTCAATCAGCTTCTGTTGTAGGGCTTTTTAATGTTTAACTAGAAATTTTTCCTTTACTTATCACACTGTCAACACAACACACTGAGAAGTTTGCTTCACAAAGCACTAAGTAGTACTTCTGAAAACCAAGGTGGCTTTCAGACAGGTAGGAAAGGATAACAAAGGCAGTCTTTCATAAGCCCCAGATACAGTAATGACTCCATGTGTGACGCTTGCATCACGCTTGTCAGAAATTAGTTACTCCACAGTGACAGGATTAGCAAGGTCTCAGTATCTCAGTTTTAATCTTGGCCTTGGGCAGAGGGTTCCTCTCCGTCGGACACCAAGCCTAATCACATCAGCCAGCATCTTACCCTCAACCGATGATGAGTTACCAGAACCGAGTACGGATATCTCAAACATCCACTGTGGCTCTCTTTGGGGAAGAAGTCCCATGCCTAACACAGAATCTCATGTTAGCCATCAAACCATAGCTTTTTCCATCTTTCCTCACGGCTCTGGAACTTGGAAAAGCTCTCTTGTGAGGCAGCTGCTCCTCTTCTGCCTCTCACTACTGCTGTCCCCAGCAGCTCCCACAGCGAGGGCAGCCACTGCACAAGGAAGCATGGCTGTCCTTGCAGACAGCTGATGTTCTCCCAGCACTGCATCTGAAAAAAAACCATTTCAGCTTCTTTTAGCCACCCTATGGCAGAATGGCAGCTTCCACTCAGGAGAGGAATACATTATATGGGATAAGACAGTTCTCCAAAGGGAGTGCAAGTGGTCTTATGGCAGCTATTCAGTCAAGATAAAANTTTCTCTCACACCTAAACTAAAATACCTATACCAGTATTAAACACTTTAAACCAACAAACTGAACACTACAAGACAAAGAAAAGGCAATTCTCCTCAATATCACCAGTTGCAGCTTTCAGATCTTCAGAAACATTTGAAGGAGACATTATTTGACATCCCAAAATGTAGCAGTTGCTACCAATCTCCTCCTACCATAAACAAACTTGGAGGCCTGAAGACAACTTCCAAGCCTGGGTCCCAAGTCATTCCTATGCTACACGCTACCAAAGCAACTATAAGCTAAGGGTCAAGTTAGCTTTTTTTTTTCATCATGAAGATACCACATTCTTTGAGGGTATTGCAACTTTATACACACAAATATATATATTTAAGTACATTTTGTGTTTCACTTCTTTGTTCTGAAGTTCTTTCATTAAAAAGTCAGCTAAAAGCATTTGTACTAAGTAAAGTAAATGTCTAAGGGTTTGCGTTAAGGCTGCACGGGAAATAATCTTCCTGTCTTCAAAAGTGGATTTGCCTGGCTGCCACCAGGTCCAAAATCTTGTTGAAACATGGAACCCTACTCAGATTTTTTTTTCTGAAAGAGGAAGAGTATGGCTGGAACGTGTTAAGTTGAAACAATCCCACCTTTCAATCACTTTGCTATCCTAATCAGATCAGAAATCTGAAAATTTCAAGAGATATAATTACACGTTAGTCAGTTGTGGTTTAGCTATCTCAGCCAAAATATAAAAATATTTATTTACTTATAAGATGTGGAATTGTGCTTACCAAAGACACTGACAGAAAATAGAGCATTTTTAGCCTAGGGTTAACAGTGAAACAGAATAGGGTCTTAAGCTTTGTATCTTCTGTCCCATATGACTTCTTAAACCCCTTGACTCCTTCTTCGCTATTCTAGGCTTGGCTTTGATTAGAAATTCCATTTCAGACCAGAGAAAAAACTTCCCATCAAGTCTGGAATGTACATTCCTAAAAAGGAGGACTGGTTTCAACTAATTATCATTTCTCTAACAGAACAGATATTTTGTCAGAGGATTCATGAACAGCTCTAATTGGACTTATAAGTAATTATTAGACTAGCATGACAGTATTACATTAGCTGTAAACACAGCATTTCCCAAAAAGAGAGCAATAAATTAGATATTGATATGGCAAAATCTGACAAGAGCTGGCAGGGCTTGAAAGCTGCTGCTTCGTGTTGCATTTCCCAGAAGACACTGGCTTGGAAGCAAGTGCTGCTCTGCTATCAGCCCCCTCTGCTTCTTGTACAGCTCTCAAGTGGGACAAGAGGAAGAATTATTTTCAGGCAACAGAATAAACAAGTATGATTTCAGAGACCTTTTCCTCATACTCTGCTTTAGGCTAAGACACCTCAGTAGCAAATCTTTTAACACAAAAGCTATGCTGCATTTCCAAAACAGTCAAGTTCAGAAGTTTACAGAGAATATACACTGAAGTTTGGTTGTTAGACTAGAGACATTTCTCTCCTTTATATTCTTTATCATGCAGTTATTCTCAATCAAAGTCAATGCCTTACTTGAGTCAAGCATAAAAAATGTGGCAGGACTAAACATTGCGCTTATTAAGCAATTCTTTAGGCAACTATCACAGAAGCAGTTCCACAGCCTGTTTACTCTTTCCAGTGCTGAAAAAGCCCAGGCTCGACTCATGTCAGAGCCTGAATTAAGAACAAGAATAATCGCAAGACCAAAATGGTTAGGCATCTTCTTAACTCTCATTTAGCAGAATGAGTTTCCAAAATACTATTTTCCCATACAAAATCTGAATACAACAGCCTCTAAAAGCAAGTTGCGTCTATTACATGTGAAATACAGTACTGTAAAATAATCTACTGCAATGCCATGTCTCTTTTCTGTTCCCATCATCCACTAAATCAAACCAAAACTCAGAAAACTTAACAGCATCAAGACTTCTATAATTCACTTTGTAACAAGTTGTAGGTGTATATTTAACAAGAACTGAAAAGGGAATCACTCCCAAACCTGTATCATTCCCCACATTAGCACAGCTTGAACTTCTTGAACCACCGCAGCTGCACCTAGGTCGACATAATAAGAATTTCATTCTAAAAAAACATTTTACTTTTATCTTTTTTTTTAAAAAAAAAGCAACTGATAAAAGCAAACTCAAGTCCAAACTTTTGCTGTATCTAAGAGTATGAAAACAGTACGAAAAACAGTATGAAAAACATTACGAAAAAAGTATAAACAGTTTTCTGAAGTCTTAATTTTTTTATTATTAAGCATCTTGCAGGAATTCCAATTTTGGGTTATAAACAAGGATGCCTAATTGTAGACCTTCAAATTGCAGTTTTGCACTTTTAAAATCGCTTTCTTCAATCCTTTGTGAAAGAAATAGACCACACACTGCACAAATGCGGCTGCAGATGAAATAACAGCACCAACATTATGACAATGTGTTTTTTTCCTGCAAAACTAGATATTCATTCCTCTACAAAACAGGATTGTCTTCTTTAGAAACAGAGATATGAAAATGTGATGGAAACGTGAATGGACTGGGTGACTAAAAAGATGGTGTGCACACAGTTATACCTGTTATCCCCACTTTGCCTTTACGAGACCAAGCACATTTTCTGGGTGGATACTGCAGCTTCCAGAAAGAAATTTAGAGGCTCAAGATATAAATTAGTCAACAGAGAAGGCAGCCATGATACACTCTCCCAGAAAAAGCCAAACCAGGGTCAGCAGCTCAGAAGTTAAACTAAGAGATTTTCAAAGCGTAAGTAATACAGTTTTAATATTCAGGGCTACTTAACCTTTGAGGAAACAGTAGCAAATGAAAATTACTTCATGCATTTGCATGGCTTTATGGCATGATGCTGGTGACGTTACAAATTAAGCTGAAGAGTTATGGGTGCCTGTTACACTGGTGGTCAGGGAGTGGTCAAAAGAACATATATTACCAGCATCTTACTCGTATAGTGTACCAGGGTGAAAACAGGAAGGAGGGAGATGAGGAATTCCTAGGTCAAATACTATTAACATGCTTTGCAGTTATACTAAAAGATCTTTCATTTTGCTTTATAACTAGCAGGATTATTTTGTTCTATGGCTGGTGGTGATCTCATGTTTTGCATCAAACTTTATTTGGTAAACAACCACAAAACCAATTAATGTAACTGGATTTAAATGCCAAAGGTGAGAAAGCTAACAAAAGTTTGCAAGACAGGCTTCCTGACCTAAAGAAATTAATTTACTTGAAGCTAAGAGCACAGTAGGGTTCAGGATCAAACTGATTCGATGGTATTTTTTAAAGATTTCTCACTAGCACATTTAATAAACATGAAGTCCTACAATGTGTATTTGTTTATATTAGCAACTGAAAAATTGGAAAATAAACCTTGCTACCAATTCACTGAATTGTGTTAGAAAATAATCAACAACTGAGACACCGTTCAAAATTACTTAAAATATGTTATGGTGCAGGAGAACAACTTTGATATTGCGGACAGTTTTTAGTTTGTGTACATGTAGTTCCAAAGAGAAGACTCAAAAAAGTATTTTCCCATGGCTCTAGCACTTACTCATTTGATCCGCAGAGAACATGCATCTTCCGCGTAAGTGTTATCTACACACAGACATTAAAGTCTGTGTTAGACAAGCGTCTTTGTCAATACAGACTTTTCAACTATTCAAAATTCCTTTAAATATAAGATACTAGCAACCCTGGAACTTTGCCAGGTCAAGCATCTGCAACTACTGAACACGGCCTACTCTCAATACCAAGCCCTTAAGCCGTTTCCTGAAACAGGATGTATTTGTCTACATAGTGATTGTATATTTATTTTACTACAAAAATGCTTACCAAAAAAAAAAAAAAAAAGAATCCCACCCTTCCATAATTTGGGCAACTAGATGTGTATTTTTTTCAGACTTAATGCCATGATAGAAATAGCTAAAAAAATGCCCATAAATTCTGAAGTCAGCGCAGAATTTTAATTCTAAGTTTAGGTAATTCAAAGAATCACTGTTAACATGTTTTCTTACTAGGTGTTTGCTGTTATACCTTAAAAATACCAAACAAGCAGCAATATAGTGGCTGCTTCTCCTTGGTCATACACCACCACATGCAAGACTTGCAATGGCCATTTTACTCTTGTAGTACAGACCGAAAACTCTTCATAACTTCTCGTTTAAAAGAGAATAACCAGAAACAATTTGATCAAAAAAAATAGCAAACCATTCCACCACCAAGGCACAGTTTGATATGTCTCTCAGCTTACTGGGAATTGCACTAAGCATTTCTTGGTGTATTATAATCTTGAATGTAAGTTGCATTTGTGTACAATTTTAGCAAGTTTTTATTACTTATAAGAAGTGAAACACTAATATACCAACTTATCCTAAAGAAATGAACAATTTTTAGACACTAACCCTGTTTAAAGTTATCATTCCTTGCCATGTATATAACACTTTTTGAAGGTCAGATTCTTCTACCTGTTTCATATAACCTTTATACTTAACTCTATATAGTAGGGAATCAGAGTGCTTTCTAGCTGGCAAAGTGTATAATCAACTTAGGTAGATTTATAAAAGAAAAAAGAATAAAAGACAAAACCATAAGGCTCAAACAACATGGTTTATCTGAGCAAGGTGACTCTAAACACCTAATTTAACGGGCTTGTTTGCCTTCAGTGAGAGAAGAATCACAGTGTTAGTGAAGTACAGCTCCAATGTAAGTTCTGCTCACGCACTCCTTTGACTGCGCGAGTGATGGAAAAAGGAGAAATGGCTATTAACCTGAAAGTATTTCCCTATCAAGGAGTTTAGGCCCATGTTTCAGACAGCAAAGATAATATCAAATTCACAGAGCTGGCACACATCAATATATGGCAATACCATTAAAAATACTTTTTCTAAAATTGTTCTACCCAGACTAAAAGTTTTGATATTTTCATTTATCTTCCATTACCTTGTCCATTTCTGCATTTCAGCAGTCTTCCACATTTTTCTTAAATGAAATTTACTTTTGGCAAGTATTTCCTGTTCCCCCCTTCCCACCACATTTAAAAAAAGAACGTTGATTTACACACACAGCCTACACCATCAAACATCGGTTTAAATTGAACAATTCCCTTGCAGATATGTTGGAATCTGAAATCTTAGTCTGAGAAAGCAAAAACTGCTTTCTTGTCCAATGAAGAATAAAACTTTATAGAGCCTCTCAATATTTTGAGCAAATCATCTACTTGGAAAAGTAATTTTAAACTTTCACAGCTGTCATTACCTTAAGCTGAATTTTGATTTATAAATTTGTGACCCTTCCTTCCGTATCACAGCTTACGTATGTTTTTAAAGAGGTAGACAAATACCAGATTATGAATTAACTTAAACTATTTGTTGTCAAAAGATTCCTCATGGAAAATACAGTCTTGATTTTGTAAGCCCTTCCATATAGCTTCTCTGAACTGGATGCAAAATAATCCCAATAACAATTATCAGAACAGTCCATAACAACATACATCACGCCTTGTTCACTTTCAGGACAACCTCTCAAGACAACAGCATTCAGAAAGATAACTTAAAACAAGTGCACTGAGCTTCATAGTATCTCGCATCTACTATCATACTAGGGAGGAAAAGGCTAATTTAAAGGGTCTGGTTTCTGAAAGATTGCTTCAAGTGTTTCACAGAAATGCTTAAGTGGTTACACTCATAACACCAAAAACCCCCTAACAGATGATGTTGATCCCATTTCTTTGCCAGATTTTAGGAAGAACGGCAAGTTCCTAAGAAGATGAAGCAGTTTTGACAGATCTTACATGAAGAAGTTTCTATTTGTTTTGCAATATGGTTTTCTAGCATTTAAACAGAATTAGACAGTCTGACGGTTTTCTCCTTAGTTTATTATCTTTTCATACACATTCCAAAACATTAAGCTGCCCCTATGTCTTAACAAACTGAGTGAGCAGCTTTGGGAAGTCACATTAGTTTCTTGTACTGCTGAAGGCCCACAGAATAACTCGCTAAAGCAGTCGGCTCCAATTCACAATAATCATTACCACAGAAGGGGTACCCATTTGTGCGTTGAGCAGGGCTATGTATTGTGAGAAATAATACCAAAACCATGTCATGGCACATCTGCACACAGTATTTAAGAAGGGAGGGCCTTTAAAGTCATTTCAACATGACTTGGAAAAGAAGCTGTGGAATGAAGTCACTGTTATCAATCCTCTTCAGAGCTAGATTCATCTTCCTGATCAGAGAGCTCAGCAACAGGAAAGCGCAGGATGGCTGCCACCCCTGTCAGCTGGCCAAGCTGCTCTCCAGACACATGGAGGCTGGAGAAAATGCGTACTGTACCCATGTTCTCCCGTACACTATCTACCAATTTAACATATCGGGCACGTGTAGCCACATCCTGGTGCCGGAAAAGTTCATCACTAATCAGCAAAGTATCGATGGCCATGGCTTCATTGGCCTTCTCCACATGTTTTAGACCATAAAAAGCTCGGTCAGGCTCATGCTGCAGCATTTTATAGAAGTCATCTAAGGCTTTGACTTCACCAGCTGCTTTAGTGTCAGAGAGTCGGCTAGTTACAGCTGGGTCGCAGAGGGCTTCCTTCAATGCGTATTTATGTCCCGAGGAAGAGTGAACCTAGAGCAAAAAAAGTCAAAGGTTTGTTGGTTTTTTTTTTTTAAATAAAAAAGACAATTTTTTGGTTAGCCAATCACAAACAGCTTCCACTACATATATTTATATCCTTAACTATTCGAGGAAGTTACACCTTTCTTGAAGTCTACATGATTCTTTTTTAAAGGATCTTTCCTGCAATCCAAAGACTATACCAGACCCTTTAAACTGTATTTTAAGAAGTACAAGAAAGGTGTTTCTCTTATTCAAAGGCTGGGTTAAATATCCAAGTTGTTGCAGACAGTCACCAAAGCAGGGCTACCTGTAACTACTAAGAAACTAAGACTGAAGCCTTTTCCTTTTAAAGCATTCAAGAAGAGGAACATCTCTTAAGATTGCAGACATGTAGTGCAAAAGCATTGAGCCTTGCACAACTGCATAGCTACTATGCTTACAAAGCTGAGAAGTACATTAAAACTTTTCACAGAATTACCACTTTGCTACAAATGCAAAAGCAGGCTTCTTGGTGCAATTTGTCTCTAAATGTTGTGGCCATTACACAGTGGAACACTCTTCTCAACCCACTCATGCCCTGCCCTTTTGCAAGCATTGATTACAGGTCTACATCAATTAATAAATAATACAAGTATCCTTACGAAAAGGAAAACTTACTTTTAGGCTCCCAGTGTGCCTGCCTCAGTGAAAGGCAAAAAGAGCCACCCACTCAATGAGATAACTAAGGGAAAAATGATAGGTTCTGCATAACCTTTAGCTACCTAGTACAAAAGTAACAACACAGTTAATCAGCCTCTATCACATCCAGGTTGTTTTTTCTTCTTTAAAAAGCTTTAGAAAGTTGTTATTAAACATGCATGCCATACAGTATGACAGATTAACACTATGGTTAAACTAGTTTCCATCTTGCACTTTGTTCTTGATTGAAGATTAAATATATCCTTATAGGGAATATGAAATACTTAATACTTTCTCTACTCCACGCTAAGGTATCCTAGGAAAGAACCATCCCTGTATCATGCAAAATTACCTTACAGTTTGGGAGGCATGAGAATAATTTCCTTACAGTGCTCAGACAGAAACTTGTTTTATCTAATAAGTGGATTCTTTCCCATCAACCTTGTAATTATCTTGTATTATCACAGACAGCTCCTAAACCTCCTTTTACCCACTCTGCAGACTGTTTAGCTCCTTACCTGTAGGAACTTCGACCTGTTCTCCAGCAGAAGCTTGTTGTCAGTCTTGACTGCCTGCTGGAACATGTAGTCACAAAACTGCTCCCGTACAAAGCCTGGGCTAGCCACCAGTACACACTTCACCACCTCAAAGTTGATATGCCGCTGGATGGCTTGCACCACCTGCTCATAAAACCTCTCAAGGGCCCGGTCGTGCTGACTGCAGTTCCCTTTCCGCTTGCGGGGGATGTTCACCTCCACCTTGGCACGGGTAAGCGTCATGCTTGGAGTGACCAGGCAGACGTGAGCCAACCCTTCCTGCATGACCACGGCTGCCACATCGGCACTCCAGGCTGGGTCACAGGCCTGCTCGATGCGCTCCAACACCACACTGTCCCACTGCTTCTTTGCAAGCGTGAACTGCCGGTTGGGCTCCAGTTCGATGGTGTGGTAGGCCCCCATCTTGACATACTCATTCTCTTGGATGTTAGTGCCCTTGACCCGCAGCTGGCAGGCCTGTGAATCAAAGTCGATGGCCTCCACAGAGAGGGTGAGGGTGGTGCGGATGCGGTTGCTGCCCACGCTGCCTGTGACCGACTCGGTCTGCACCTTCCGGATGGTGGAGGCCCGAAGGCTGTCACCCACCTGCAGCAAGTTGTAGGTGTGCCACATGTCCTCGGGCTCCTCGGGGATCAGCGTCACCTGCCCAGCATTATCCTTCTCCAGGTCCTTCCTCACCAGCTTCATCTTGGCGGTACCTCGCGCCCCGGCTTTCCCTGGGCCGCGGCGATCAAGAGGCGTGTTCTGGGAGGCCTAGCGACGGGAGGCGCGTGCTCCCCGCCGATGGGAGCCGATGAACGGCTTACCCTAGACCACAACAGGCTGCCTTTCCCGGCGTTAGGCCGGCGGCGAAGCCCGGGTCGATTGCTCAGACACGGCAGGACACCTCCTCCGCAGACTCTCCGCCGTCTGTGGAGCGCGCATGCGCGAAGCCTCACATCCCCAACGCGCATGCGCACAGCCCGGCGGGACAGGCACCGGACGCGCGCCTACCCCTTGCCTCTTAGCCTCTGCGCCCGCCACGCATGCGCACGGAGCTTTCCCGTTCCACTCCCCCCCCTCGCAGCCGGTGCATGCGCAGTGGGCGACTACCGGGGGCGATGCTGAGGTTTGGGGGCGGCGGGTCTGTCGCCTGCGGTCGATGGGGCTGTGCAGGGACGAAAGTCTCCAGAGGGAAACTTTCTGCGGGGGGAATAGGAGGCAGCCGTGATTCTGCCATGTGCCCTGAGGCAGGAGAGGGCTATAAATTGGTGTGTCCACCCGCTACAGCCCCGCCGAGAGGGTAAAGACGGGGGTGGCAGGAGAAGGCAGCTGTGAGCCTTCCTCTCGAAGC
This sequence comes from Nycticryphes semicollaris, assembly GCA_013400055.1. NCBI lineage: Eukaryota > Metazoa > Chordata > Aves > Charadriiformes > Rostratulidae > Nycticryphes > Nycticryphes semicollaris. The sequence goes on from VXBJ01001908.1 coordinate 158,217, forward strand.
TGTTCACAGCGACGGTTTAAACTCACGAAAGCTTCTCCACAGCCCCTCACCTTTGAGAACAGAAAACAAACGAACAAACAAACAAACAAACACCCGAAAGCCTAGGTAGTTGTGGAAGGTTATGGTTACAAACCGAGAAAGTCACAGCCAAGGAGGCAGTTTTCTGGGCACAGTGAGATGATGCGGCGGTACCTCTGTCAGGGGGGATGGGCAGTGCCGAGGACACGGCAGGAAAACCAGACCCAGGCACCACCTGAACCCGAGCTGTTACTTTGACATTGATCTTAAGTTGATCTTCAGCTCAGAAGTTGTTTTGGTTAAATTTTTAAGTTACACTTCAGACTATACCGAAACTTTACTTGCTTCCTGAGTCTGCTAGTTCACAGAATTAAGACAGTTCTGAGAAGCTTTGAGATGCAGATATACACATTTGAAATGTAGTTTGATAAGTGTCATTATGCACATACTGCAGATTATTTTGAAACGGTGTGAGGCAATGAAAATTCCATTTATGAATGAATGCAAATTTAGAAAGATTGAGAAAAAGCAAATTAAAAGAACTGAGAATACAAAAAGTACTTGTATGAAGAACAACTCAACAAAAATATTTGAGAGAACAGACGAACTGTCAGGGCAACAGCAAAAAATACAGTAAGCTTGGAACATCTATGCAGTCTGATAACTGAAAAGCAAGGGGACATCCTCTTAGAGATGAGAAGGTGGCAAATTTAGAGTTGTTAAAAGGAAGTTTCTGGTTTCTTTTAGTGATTTTTTTTTGAGAAGGAAAAAAAGAAGCATACTGTGGACTATGGAATTTTCCAACTTGGAAAGGCTTTAAAGTCAATGATTTAATGAGATACAAGGCTACTGTGAGCAAAAGTGATCCCATACCTCTCATTACAGTGTATATATAAATTTCTCTCAAGTATGCAGAACCAGTCAGTTGTGACAGGACACTGAACTCAGATCTGGCCCAGTAACATGCGTTCCTTGTTTCTGAGCTTGATACTAATGTAAAAACAACTTTATCAGATATTACATAATAGGATTTATTTATGAGGCCTCAGAGTCTTTTCCTGTGAATACACATGCTTAACTCTGTTAGCATGAGTAGTTTCACAGAAGGAAGCTGGACCACCCAAGGGAATATAACATAGGCACACATGCAAATAACTGTTTGTTTAACTTGGGCTAGTACATACTCATAATTATGTATCAAGGTTTTGCAGCTTAGGAAGTAATTGTGCACTCAGCTTTTCTTTGTGAGTTTGTTTCACTTATCTATATATATGCTGTATGGTTAATTTTCTTTATGTTCTTTGCAATTATAAAATTGCAGGGGTTTACCTTATGCTCTTCCTTCAAGAAAAATTAACCGTAGTGCATATTTACCTTCCACTAATATGTATTTTAATTTTTATTCTTTTTGCTGCTGTGGGTTGACAAACTTTTCTCTGCTTGTTAGTTCCAGTCTAATTTTTACAAGGAGCCTCACATGTTTGGAGATGCAATATATTTTAAGATAAAGGTTGCAAGTTGGCATCCGGTACCATCCAGTAGAAAATAAACACTTCATGTAAGCAGGTGACTCTCTCCATTAAGAAAATAATCCAAACAAAACCCAACACAAAACAAAGAAAACAACTTTGAAATGAAGTTCTACTCAGCATGTTAACTGTGGTTATAGGAGACATTTTGAGATGCGGTGAAGTCCTTTTTCAAATAAAATCCTGAGACTTTATGCAGTTATGAACAGTTATCCACAAGTATTTAGTGGCAACTGTAAACTTGATAGTGACAATTAGCGAGACCATTGTCAACTTATGAATGAAAATGTTTACTAGTGGTGATACTTTGCCTATTCTGGTAAAGAGTGAGTACTGGGTATAGTTTGTTTCAATATTTCAAAGAATGAGCAGTAGAAGAAAACATTTCCAAAAATTTAAGAACCACATAAGTTTTTTAGTTGATACTAATTTTGCTAATATCAGGGAGAGGGATTAATTTGACCTCAGTAGAGCCAAAAGAAGTGGATACTTCTAGCTCTACATACAGTTTTAACATAATAGTTCAAAATTGCATGGTCTGTTTCAGTCATGTTAAAGATTAAGACTAAGCATAGAACCTTACAGTTCTCACCATTTATCACTGTTAAAAACCAATTTTCTATGTAATAATAATTGCGACAATTTGGCATCCATTTTCAGACCTTCTCAAGCACAGTACAAGATAAGATTAAAATGGTGATACCATATATTCATAGGGAGTTTGAAACCATGCTGTATTTGTAAGGTTATTAATTTGAGAACATTTGAGACACACTGCCCTACATCTTCAAGTCCTGATCAGCTGCAACATGAAGGTATGTTGTGTACAGATCTTAGACAAGGAGAGGTCAAGCTCATAGGAAATCCCCTTTCCCCATATCATGACCATTTTAGCTAGAACTGATGCAAACATGTTGAAGTCCTGGATAAGAA